>MU832079.1:0-88340 GCA_029204225.1 Diphasiastrum complanatum | reverse complement strand
TGAAATTCCGTCAGGAGTTACTCTACGCTAAAGAGTCCAAGTGTGAATTCTTTAAGCAAGAGTTGTTTTATCTAGGTCATAAGATCACAATTGATGGGATCAAGATTGACGAGGATAAAATCAAGATTGTGATTGAGTGGCCAATTCCGAGAACTGTGAGGCAAATAAAGTCATTTTTAGGTTTTACAATTTTCTTCAAGAGATTTAAAAAGAAATTATATTTAGTTAGCAGCTGCTTAATAATCTGACAAAAGGGTTTAGTAATAAAACGAAAAAGAGTAAATCAACCTAGTCCGCCGGTTGTTCGGAACGAGGAAGTGAATCAATGTTAAAACAATGATTATTTCAACTCCCATGTTACAAATTGCAAATTCAGATTTATCATCTTATACAGTGATTTATCAGCAATTGAGTATGGCACTTAACGATATGAATAATCGTAATCAGATGAGAGACCAACAAATGAAAGTTTTGCTAAATCAAGCCAAATTGATGTCTTCACCCAATCTCGGTTTTCAACCGGAGGTTTATTCGGGAGAGAAGAAGGAGAAGAAACCTGAAGTTGTCAAGGACTGGCTAGCTAAGTAGAGCAGTTCCTTCAACCTGCATGGAGTTCCAGATGAGAAGAAAATTGAAAGCGTTGTGTTGTTCTTACACGGCAAAGCGTCATCATGGTGGCAAGCTTTATCGGTGAAGCCAACTACTTGGGATGCGTTTGCAAAAGTTTTCAAGAAAGCTTTCATAATTGCAGATGACCTTGATTACTACCTGAAGTTCGTGAACTGCAGAATGGGTACAAAGAGTTTAGAATCTTATATCTAGGAATTTATGGACCTATGGAATAGGGTTCCATCATTCGATCCAAAGTTGGCACTTTGGCAGTTTTGCCAGCCAACTATGAAATTGAATACAGACAAAATGTGCTTCAAATCCTCGATGATGCATGTCGGATATCGAAAGCATATGATTAAACAGTGGTAGCATCCAGAAAGCAGTTTGCGCAAATTCCAACCGCTTTGAAAACCAAGAAGAGAAAGAAGCACTGTCCAGACCAAGCAAAATATTTTGAAAAATTTAATCAAGCAGCGTTGGAACCCAAGAAGCTAAAGAGAAAGAGATTTAAGAAATCTATGTCCTTGGAAAAGGCTAAAAAAGAGAACTTATGTTTCGTTTGTAAGAAGCCTGGAAATATGATGAAATTTTGTTCAGAAAGAAAAAAAAAATGTTTTCTCATATGATTGAGATCCCAAGAGGCAATAGTAAGTAACTTGACAGATTGTGAGTGTGAATGTTCTTTCAGTACTACTTCTTTCTTGCCTAATGAACTTTTCTGTTTAATTGGCATAGTTAAAGATCAAGAAGTGAGTATTCTATTGGACAGTGGTTCAACTCATAATTTTATTAATTCTAATCTTGTGCAGAAACTCAGCTTGGGAACTGAAGCCAACAATCATAGATATAAAGTTTATCTAGCTTCAGGAGCAGAGTTGGAGACTTGGAATGTAAAAGTCTCGAAGCTCCCAGTTTTTGGTACTAGGACACATAAAATTAGTTAATTTTCATGTTTTAGAGCAAGCCCGTACTGATTTAATTTTAGGTTATGAATGGTTATTTAGTAAATCGCCTTCTCTAATAATTGATTTTGAAAAACATGTTCTCACTTTCAAAGAGGGTGATAAGGTAGTTACATTATTGGCAGTAATTTTGTACGTCCGTTAAATAAGATTTCTAAAGTTAATCAAATGGAAGCATTGGATTATTCTGAGTATGAAGTTTTTTCTATTTGTGCTATTCCAATAGTGGATGTTCCTAAAATGAATCTAAATGGTTGTGAATTCTCTGCAATTGTTAACTCAGTAAATCTAGCTCATGAACAAGTAATGAAAGAATAGATTATAAATGAATTTAGGGATGTTTTTCCATATGAATTAAACCTCATGGTTTACCACCATTAGGTCAGTAGACCACCGTGATTGACGTTAATTCTAGGAAGTCAACTTGTCTCTAGACAACCTTATAGGTTTTCTCAGAAAGAGAAGACAAGTCAAATAGAAAACTATCTGAGGATGGGGCATATACAACCTAGTAAATCACCATGGGACGCTCCTGTTCTTCTTAAAGCAAAGAAATATGGAGGTTTTTTGGATGTGTGTGGATTACAAGGGACTTAATTTAATGACTGTCAAAAATAAATATTTGTTACCCAGGATGGATGACCTTGTAGATCGCTTAGGTGGAGCTCGGTATTTCACCAAGATTGATCTCAGGATAGGGTACCATTTAATAAGAAGTAAATCAAAAGACGTCCAAAAGACAGGATTTTGTTCTGGATTTGGTCATTATGAGTTCTTAGTGTTGCCATTTGGATTAACGAATGCTCCAGCAACATTCCAGCAAACGATGAACAATTTATTTCGTCCATATTTGGGGAAGTTTGTGGTAGTATTCTTAGATTATATTCTCATTTACTGGAAATCATTGATGGAACACGTAGAGCACTGAAGAATTGTCTTGATGAAACTCCATCGGGAGTTACTCTACACTAAAGAATCCAAGTGTGAATTCTTTAAGCAAGAGTTGCTTTATCTCGGTCATAAGTTCACAGTTAATGGGATCAAGATTGACGAGGATAAAATCAAGATTGTGATTGAGTGGCCGATTCCGAAAACTGTGAGGCAAATAAAGTCATTTTTAGGTTTTACACTTTTCTTCAAGAGATTTATTGAGGATTATGCTAAGTTAGCAGCTCTGCTTAATAATTTGACAAAAGGGTTTGGTAATAAAAAAAAAAAGAGGAATCAACCTAGTCCATCGGTTGTTTGGAACGAGGAAGCGAATCAATGTTTTGAGGAGCTTAAAACAATGATTGTTTCAACTTCCGTGCTACAAATTGCAAATCCAGATTTACCATCTTATATAGTGATTTGTCAGCAGTTGAGTACGACGCTTAACGATATGAATAATCGTAATCAGATGAGAGACCAACAAATGAAAGTTTTATTAAATCAAGTCAAATTGATGTCTTCACCCAATCTTGGTTTTTAACCAGAGTTTTATTCGGGAGAGAAGAAAGAGAAGAAACTTGAAGTCGTCAAGGACTGGCTAGCTAAGTGGAGCAGTTACTTCAACTTGCACGAAGTTCTTGATGAGAAAAAAATTGAAAGTGTCATGTTGTTTTTACGTGGCAAAGCCGCATTATGGTGGCCAGATTTTCTTGTGAAGCCAACTACTTGGGATGCATTTGCGGAAGTTTTTTAAGAAAGCTTTCATAATTGCGGAATTTGTCAAATAAGTGTGTTTATGTACTGGATCATAGTGAGATTATTCACATATGTGCACGATTAATCTTGTATGAATCTACTTTGTATTCCTAGTTAATAGGGTTATTTGTTGCACTTAACCTAGTTGGTAAACATAGACATATGGTCAAGTATTGTTTTGACAGATACTTGTAGAGTTAACAAATCTTTGTAAGGAAGATTTTTGGATTAACTTATGAATGATTTGGGTAAGGATCTAATGTGGTGTCTTACTAGTATAATTGAATTCTTCACCTAGACATTTGAGATTTTGAATTATTAGCGATAACTTGAGTAGATAATTACTTCAGGATGAAGTTAATTGGTAAAACGATCAATGTGATGTGCATTCACCAAGACTGATGGTTTTTGAATTATATTGTTTGTAAGATGCATGATTAGTGAATCATTTGGGTTCATTAGTTAAAATTATGTGCATTGGATATACAGTATTCTTGGTATAGAATATTCCTTAGTTTAGGAATAGATTCATATCATTAGTGATTGTATCCCAGAGAATTATATGGAATTGTGATGATTCTTAAGAGTGATAATTAATTTTTAGTCTATTAATTGAGTTAGAGTTCAGATTAGTGTCTTGAATCTTGTTACTCCAGTATTTTAATTGAGAACCTATGGAACTCATAGACATTCTCACAAGATAAGTATTTCATTTGTGAAGAATTTAATTTATCTAGTGGATGCTATTCTACTATAGTGTATGGTCTGCAGATGCTTAAGTACAATTTTTCTTTTGAATAGATCTCTATATATCATAGGGGACAGACAAATCTATTAAGATGAATGATTGCTATTTTTTCTTGCATATGATGCTAGAAACAAGGCTAACTAACTTATGAGAGTATTTAGGATACTCAAAGTTGAGTCTTAATCGTTTTATATCTTAATGATTCTCCTAGAGATACTAGTTAAATGGATTATCATATCTTAGAATTGGATTCTAAGGATAGTTGTACTTGGAAGTTTTTTATGAATTGTTTGTCACAGTTGGTGGATGATTTCAGACTGTAATTATTATTTTTTCTTTAACTTTAATCTCCTAAGTTAGGTAATATTTCACTCAGTGGTACATGTAAGTGTTTTACATGAAGGTGATGTTACTAACTAGTGTTGAGTGTAACCTAGTTGAGAAAATATATCTCTTAGTGTACTTTTCAAACCAGAGTTTGTACTCCAGAGCAGAGATTAATGGTTGAAAACAGTTTTCTCTAAGTACTTGTTTGATAAGTAAATCTGATTAAGGATATGGATTTTCTGTGCTAATATTGAAAGTGAAAAGAGTTGTTCCTTATTCTTTCCTATTTTGAGGAGCTTCTCAGGATAGAAACAGTTTAAAGAGGTGCTTGAGTACAGTTTTTCTTTTGAGTGGATCTCCAGATATCATAGGAGACAAACAAATCTATTAAGATGAATGAGTGCTATTTTTTGAATTTGATGCTAGAAACAGGAGCTACATTTAACTCAAAAGAGTATTTAGAATACTCAGAGTTGAGTTTTAATCATTTTATATCTTAATGATTTTCCTAGAGACTCTAATTGAATGAATCATCATACCCTAGAATTGGATTCTAAGGATAGTTGTACGTGGAAGCTTTTTGAATTGTCTGCCAGAGTTTTTGGATGATTTTAGACTGTAATTATTATTATTTGTTCTTTAACTTTAGTCTCCTAAGTTAGGTAATACTTCACCCAGTGATTCATGTAAGTGTTTTACATGAAGGTGATGTACTAACTTGTGCTGAGTGTAATCCAGTTGAGAAAATATATCTCTCAGTGTACTTTTCAAACCAGAATTGTACTCTAGAGCAGAGTTTAAAAGTTTTTTCTCTGAATACTTGTTTGATAAGTAAGACTGATTAAGAATAATGATTTTCTAGACTAATATTTAAAGTTAAAGGAAGTGTTCCTGTAATTCTTTCCTGTTTTGAGGAGCTTCTAAGAATAGAAGCAGTTTAAAGAGGGAAGAATGTCATGGCCATATTTGGTTAAGGACCTGGAATAATCCTAATATGGTAGACCGGCCCTCCAGTATTCGAGATTATTGGTCACACCGTGATTTAATTCCATGTCAAGGCCATTTTGTGACTAATAACCTTGACAAGACCCAGACACTCTAATTGAGACATATTGCATGTATGTGTGAAGGATATAGGTGGGAGGATTGCATGAAGAGATGTGATCTAATTATAGTTGACTTGCATGGGGATTGCATGGTTTCATGTACAAGACTCTACTCTTTATATAATGAGGTAGGAATTCTCTCGTCGACATATTGGGTTTAGGTTACTAGCTTCTCTCTTCTCCTCTTGCTTCACATGGCATGGCTTGGGGGCTAGATCCAGGTTTGATCTAGGATTGGTTGGGCGGTTTGGCTCCATAGTCTCTCTTATTGTGTTCTCCTATCCTCATCTTAGGGGTTATCCTTTAGGGTCTTTATATTCAAGTGATATTGCAATTGGAGCGGTTCTATTACAAATGGATAGGCCACTAGCGTTTGAAAGCAAAAAATTCACTGGTCCTCAGTTGTGTTATACTACGCAGGAAAAGGAATTGTTTGCTGTAATCCATGCACTTAAAACTTGGAGACACTACTTGTATGGTAGTAAGTTTATTGTGTATACGAATCACCAACCTCTTAAGTATTTTTGCAACCAACATGATCTTCGGGGGAGAAAAGCTCGGTGGGCTGAATTGATGCAAGAATTCGATCATGAAATCCGTTAAATAAGGGACAGCTCTAATCAAGTTGCCGATGCTCTTAGTCGAATAGGTGAACTGAATGAATTGTCATTCACCCAAATTTCCACGGATTTATATCTTTCGTTGAGAGGGAAATATGAATCAGACTTCCATTTTGGTCATATTTGGAACATTGTTCAAACCGGAAGAAATGTGGACAATGTTGAGTCAGAAACACAGGGAACTCAACTAACTAAGAAAGATAAGAAGATTGTGGAGCAGCTTACCATTCGATATGAATTGCTATTTCGGAATGAGAAAGTTTGCGTATCGGTGATGATGAACTCAAACGTAAGATTTTGTTTGAATGTCATGACATACCCTGTGCAGGACATCCCGATATACACAAGACTCTGGACTTGGTTAAAAGAGAATTTTACTAGCCAAAGCTCAAGCCATATGTCGACTCAAGCCCTGTCAACACGCCATAAGGCTGGTGGTTTGTTGCATCTATTAGATATTACTGATAAGAAATGCAATATGGGAAAGCACGGGTAGGCACGGGTGACCCCTCCAACATCCTCTGAATCTTGCTTCTTCCTCCACACAGCTATGGCTTCCTGGAGTTTTCTGCTCCTCCTTGCAAATCAGATGTGCACCCTCCTGTATGCTCCACGGGCTGTAACGGCCTCTTGACAACCAATCAATTTGACCAGGGTGCCCTCCTATAACTAGTTACAACTTCAAAAAAAACATTTTGAATAAGAGAGAAACCACCATTTTCTTGCTATAAACCCTAGCACACGGTTGTTGCTACTTTCTTGGACCTTATCTCAGTTTTTTCTAAGATTTTTATGGCAACCTCACACTCTTTGTAGGTCGCCCTACAACTGGTTTGATGTTGGAATCAATGACATATTGTTTGGTGTACCAACAATTGCAAACAAATTGCTTTTATTGACAACACTATGCTGCTTCAATAAGCCAAAAATGTTTAGCAATTCCCAGTGACACATCCAATTCAAGCCAATATTTTGTCCTGGAGACACAATTTATACACACATGCTGATGGATTTTCTTGCTTGTCTAACTGTAAATGGTTTTTGTTCTCCCAAAATTTGGATCCCAACTAACTTGAAACTACGAAATCAAAGCTTGTATATGTGCGAAGGTATATGGCCTCCTACATGTGTAAGCCCACCCCGATGAGCACATGTTTGTAAATATTTTGGGTTGTATCAAGTTGAAATGAAGGACTTGGCCATTATGATAGAAATAAAGTATAAATTTCAAAGTCTAATCAATAAGCTTAGTCCTAGGTGGTAGTATCACAAGTGGAGCACATGAATATCACATGGTTGCCACTCAAGGTAGCCAATAGTTAAAAGAGGTGTGTCACCGAGATTGCTCAACATTTTGTGAGGAAAAAGGTTCAAGCAAAGGAGATCAAGCTACATCATGTGTCTTGTACTTCATACGTGTGAATCCGTGGGTCATCATAATTTAATTGTTCTTGCTGGGAATCACAAAGATTGTCAAGAAGAAGCTAGATTTGGAAGTTAGTCTTGATATAGATCAAGATCCCAAGCTACCAATCACTCTTTGTGATCATTTGTAGATCAAATTCAGTCCTTTACTCTGAAATTTGACAAGATTACCTTGCTTGTCTCCTTGATCTCTCTTCTTCTTGTAGCACACACTTGCAAAGTGTCCTTTGATGCCACAATAGAAGCACTTGAGATTTGATCTATCCTTGTTTTTGCCACTTGAAGAAGCATCCACTTGATCTTGCCCTTCAGACCACTTACTTCTGGTTTTGCATTTGAATTTGCCCTTTGTGAACATAGCATCCTCTTGAAGTGTCGATGTAGATCCACCTCTTGCTTGAAGCCTATATTCCTCATTGATCAAGATCTCTTGAAGATCCATCAAACTTGGCAAAGTCTTTTGAATAGCAATACTTTGAACAATGTAAGGATGAGCATCCAACAAGCCATTAAGAATCACTTGAATAAGCTCTCATTCCTTAATGCTTTCATCTATGCAAGCTAACTCATCATTCAATGCTTTCATTCTCAAAACGAAAGTACTTGGACTTTCTTCATTCTTTTGCAAACAAGAAAAGATTTGCCTTCTTAGAGTCAACACTTTAGAAGTGGACTTGGATTCATAGATCAAGATCTCTTGAAGATCCATCAAACTTGGCAAAGTCTTTTGAATAGCAATACTTTGAACAATGTTAGCATGAGCATCCAACAAGCCATTAAGAATCACTTGAATAAGCTCTCATTCCTTAATGCTTTCATCTATGCAAGCTAACTCATCATTTAATGCTTTCATTCTCAAAACAGAAGTACTTGGACTTTCTTCATTCTTTTTCAAACAAGAAAAGATTTGCCTTCTTAGAGTCAACACTCTAGAAGTGGACTTGGATTCATAAAGCTTCTTTAATGAATTCCAAGCTTTCAAAGATGATTGGCACTTACCAACTTCCTTGAGAAGTTCATTGGTAACATTCATCTTTATCATGTGTAGAGCCTTCTTGGACCTCTTGTCATACCTCATTTGATCTTGTTGTGTTGCTGGTCTCTCCTCCAAACCTACAACAATATCCAAAACATCATTCATCTCAAGAAGTGACTCCATCCTCACTTTCCACAATAAATAGCTACTTGAGGTAAGCCTATCATTGGCTTCCAACATGACTCCAATTGAGGTTGCCATGTAGCAATGACCTGATCTTCTCTTTCAACCTGTTTCAATGCACAAAGCACTCCTTTGAACAACAACAAATGCTTTCAAAAGAAATCACCAAGCTTTGAAACTATCTCACAAATTCTCTTCTAGCACTTATACCAAGCAAATCAACACATAGAATCATGGAATCTTGATCAACTATGATCTATCCTCAATATAATGACTTTTGTCACTTCCTAAGATTGAAACACACTCAAATAAATTTCAGCAATCTCACTATCTAGAGATCCAGTCAAAATTAGGGTTTTGACAAAATCACAAAAAATTGACTATTTCAAATCTACATGAAAATGCTAAAAATTTGATATGCAATCTATAAGCCACCACTTAGGCTGATCCAATGATCCAAAAATCAGACAAATATAGTATGTGAATTCAAAAATAGGAATTGATCAAGTATATTGACCTGTATAGTGTTTTGATCTACAAAAGATCCAATCTACAAAAGCAAAAAACTCAATTTTGGTGTAGAATCCTCTCTAGCATGCTCTAGACTTGATATCTTCACCAAATCATTGATAGATTTGATTTCCTCCTTCATAATCTGAAACACAAGCTCTGATACCATGTGAAAGATTTCAGATCATTATGATCCAATCTACTTGAATGATCTTTGGTTAGAAAGAGAAATACACTACCAATCTCACCAATGTAGAAAAATCAGAATCTACACACAAAATGAGATGCAAACAATAATAGAACTTCATCAAACTTGAATGAAATGAAAAAGTACTGTTTCCGTTCGTACAAAACTAGCAAGCTACTGTATTTCACACATGTGGATCCAAAAATAACAAATATAGATCATTCTACACATAGAATTGCAAGTAATCACCAAGATAGTGCACCAATGGATAGTAGAACCCAAGAGAACCATGTATAAGCATGAAATGAGATAGATAAGAGAGAAGATTGCTCTCTCCACGAGTTACATCCTTTTATAACAGGTCCAAACCCTATTTGGCCAGTTGGCTTTCCCACCAAAATGCTAACCCTACTATTTTTGGGTCTAGATTCAATGTACCCAACTATCCAAATTTGAATATACTCAAATTCGCATTCTAAATTTCCCACACTTTCAAAAAGTTTTTATTCAAATGAAATTTAGACTAATGATCTTTGAAAAGTTCCTCCTTCTCATTAATCATGGAAATAGAGTACAAATGGTGCCTTTTTATAAATGGGGAAGGCCCTTGCCCCACAATCCTATTGGCTAATATTTACATTGATCCTATCCATTCATCTTGGACCCAACTTGATCCAAGGGTCCACAAAAAGTACATTGGAAGTAACAAGATTCATGTGAGTCCAAAATTGGACCCAACTCTAAAAAGTAAACTCTAAGTTTAAAATTGACTTTGGGCCTCAAGTTTTATTTTAATTGCAAGGGGCCCAAGTCTATTATTTTATTTACAACTCAACTTGCGTGCTCATTGGGCCATGGGTTTATACGCGCAGGATGCCATGCCCTCGCAACACATTTTATTGGCCAATATTATTTATTTACAATTCATCGGGAATACCCCCAACAAACACTAGACATTTTCCTGGCTAGGAAAAGTTTTTGCAAACTTCTCAGGTACTTTATTCGCTTTACCATGGAGATCTTCCAAGGTTTTGATCTTTTCATCAAGTTGAGACTGCATCTTTTCTAGTTGCGTCTGCTATTTTTCACCCGGTTTCTCAAACTCATTGATCATCTTCTCTATAGTAGCATTGATATTTGTTGATGCAATGGTGGTGGATGTTGTCGTAGTTTGCCCTGCTGTATAAGACAACATTCCAACATTTGGTTCATCGTCAGAATCTTCACACTCCTCATGAATTGCATCAACCATAGCGCATTGTATCGTAGCGTATTCAGTATGGCATTTCAGCTCGCGTCTAATCCGTTACATAATCAAAGCATCTTCATTTAGTAGATCGGGATATCACTCATATCTGAGGTGTTTGATCCGTTCAATATAATCTCTTACTACCTCTCTCTTCCCCATTTTAATTTTACTTAAAAGGAGAAAGGGATCTTCCATAAATTTTATGGGCTTAAATCTCGTACTGAGAGCGACTTTAACCACTTTTCAATCTTGTCGTTCTGCTTCATCTTGATTATAAAACGAATCTTGAGCAGCTCTAGTTAAGGCAATAAGGAATAATTGAAGTTTATCTTGTGAAAAAACTTCTCCATAAACCCTACACGATTCAAAAAAGATTTGGAAAAATCTAATGGGATCAAATAACCCATTGTATTTTGGTATATCTAGATGATGAGACATTCTAACAATAATTGGTGGTGGGTTCATTGGTCCTCCTTCAGCCATAATTCCAAATTGAGTCAATCAGACAATGAGATTGGATCTAGATTTTTCAAACAAAATCCTATTTCAGTTCAGATCAGATCAGGTCTATAAAAACTTTATCATTTGGAAATAATCAGATTTTTAATTTTCAGGAAATAGATCTTGATCAAGTGATTGACACTAAAAATGAAGGCTCTCTCTCTCTCTCTCTCTCTCTCTCTCTCTCTCTCTCTCTCTCTCTCTCTCTCTCTCTCTCTCTCTCTCTCTCTCTCTCTCTCTCTCTCTCTCTCTCTCTCTCTCTCTCTCTCTCTCTCTCTCTCTCTCTCTCTCTCTCTCTCTCTCTCTCTCTCTCTCTCTCTCATGTCGTGCCCTCCACCCTCTTCTTTGGCTTGATCTCGTTCAATTTTTGAGCACTTTCAACATTAGCCTGTACTGAGCTTGCCAAGCTTTTGTATGCTTGAAACAATGCACCGATACTTTACATTTTGCTTTCTTGCCGCCATAAATCCCAAATTTTTGGAAAAACTATTTTCTCTGTACTGTGCACACTCCATGTATGAAGTTAAAATTCGCTTACACTCTTCCACACCAAGCCCACATAACAATTGTATTTTTTAAAAACAAAGTACACTATACATATAGTTTCTTCTTTGGCAACCCATGCATGACCCAGGTTGTCGTTGACGGGACGTGTGTCCCATTGACTTGACTTGTGGTGAGGCCAACTAGTCCTAATCCATCGACTGGACACACAATTCAGTAACACAGTAGTTCTACTTTTATTATAACTAAAGTTTCAAACTTTTTATAACATCCAACATCTAGCCATAAATGATTGTCTTCAATGTGCTAGATTTGTTGCAAACTGGGCATTCTTTTGGGATTTGGATGAGTACCTTCAGATTCAATTGGTAATGAACATTTAGAGTATACTTGTAGAAAATGAAGACATTGTTTAGATTTCCTTTGGCCACTTAGTTTGAAGCAAGATCTATTCATGTACCCTAGAAGTTAGACTTGGTGACTGGGCTAAAGAGATGATGGCATTTTATCTAGAGTATTTCACATGTAGTGAAAATATGATATTTCCAACTTGTCATGGATAAGAGGGCCTAAGGAAGTGGGCAACAAATCCACAAGCATTATTTGTGGGCACGGTTTATGGAACTCTAGAACCTTGATGGAATGGCATTGTTTTCAACATTTTTCTTGCCCGAATCAACCACTATAGTGGCTGCGAATTGTGAATACAAGGGTGTGATTGAAAGGCCTAATGCAAGCAATTATGGAGTGTGAAGTAGTTGTAAATATGCTAGATCAATCAATCGTGAATGCAAGAAGAACATGGCCATCGCTATTTGATGGTGCCAAAGCTATGCTTTTTGGTAAAATTGTGAAGAGTGAGACTTTTCCGACCTGCCTAGTTGGCAGAAGCAAAAGCAACCGATGAGTTTGCTACTTTCTTCAGTGAAGTAAATTTGTAAATTTCATCATTAGTTGGATGCTTTTTGTCGTTCCTAATTTGTCTGCTCATAAGAACTCAATTACCAAACATGGAACTGAGCCTAAATACATGAAAAAAAGAATATATGCATTAAAGAAAAACAAACTTGTTTGGCTATTGCATGCTCGATTGTGAAATGCAGATTATAATAATCACATATGTGACTAGGAGACTTGAAAGCTGATGCATGCTTGATTTCACAATGTTCCAGTTTCTTCTTCTTATTGTGCTCTCCCATGCGTGAATAAAGAAATACGACAAGTGACAATATATTTTGGTAAAATCTTTTACAATTATTTTATTGTTTTTAATAGTGTATTTTTTCGCAAAATGTACACAAAATGTCTTCCATATATTGGATGAAGAATTGATCAACTTTTTAGAGATGCATCTTGAAGACTACGTGATTGATGGTTGGTGACGATTATTTAAAATCATGAATATTGAAAATAAATATTTTGGATACTGATCATGATTATTGTGAATATTGATCGTGAATATTGTGAATATTGATCATGAATTTTGTGAATACTTGTGAATGCTTATCATGATTATTGTGAATATTGACCATGAATATTTGTGAATATTGATCATGATTATTGTTAATACTCGTGATTGTTATGAATACTCGTGATTATTGTGAATACTTGTGATTATTGTGAATACTCATGAATATTTGTGAATACTGAGTGTGAATATTTTTTAATCCTTGCCAACTTCAAAATTCCAAAATGACATACATATGTCGTGATCAAAAGATTAAACCCATTTTAAAAAATTATCGTCAAATGAAGATCACCCATCTATTGGCAAATTCCATACAAAATTCTTAGTCTTTTTAAATCCCAATGTGCAAAAACTTTAACAACTTCTGTGGCAGTGATTATGATAGATACAATATTGCCTCCAAGAAAGATTGTGTAAGCACTTGTGGAATCTCTATCCACTTTATCACTTGTATGAAACTACTGATTATAGCAATACTAGTCAATTATCTAGATAAACTGGACTTGCCTATTCCAGCATTCTCCCTTACATCCTAGTTTATCTTACATACATATAGCTTTTCTCTAAAAAGCTCAAATTTATCCATAGGTAATGCCTCAGTAAACATGTCTGCTAGCTGATCATCTGTCCTAAAATGCATCACATCTATTTCCATTAGATAGCAGCTGTTCTTAATGAAATGATATTTCTATGGGTTTTGTGCATGCATGGAATATAGGATTATTTGCTAGTTGGATGGCACTTTGATTATCAGATCTCATCGTAGTGGGTTTTCTTTGTGGGATGCCAATGTCTTCTAACATTTTTCTCAACCATATTGCCTCCTGTGCGGCTGAGCATAACACTTTATATTCAGCTTCTGTTGCAGACAAAACAATTGTCTCCTACTTTTTGCTAGACCAAGAAAATGCACCATTACCCAAATGAAAGATATAGCATGTGGTGGATTTCATGTCGTCAATGCAGCCTATCCTGAATCAACATAGCTTTGTAAAGCTGGTAAAACTTGTCTTTTCTCATAAAATAGTCCATAAGTTGTTGTGCCTTAGATATAGCGAAGTATTCGTTTTGCTGCTTCCCAATGCACCTCAGTAGGTGTTGCCATGAATTGGCTTAATCGGCTAACTGCATTACTGATGTCTGGATGTGTTGTGGTAAGACAAATTAAACAACCAATTAACTATCGAGATAATGTAGCATCCAACAAATCACTTGGATCTTCATTTGATAGACTCTTCCCAACCTAACAATGGGCTTGCAATCATGCATTTTGAACCGCTTTAAGATCTCAATGACATACTTGGTTTGTAAGTGCAATCTCATCGTGCCTTTGCCATATTTCCACTCCAAGACAATAGTGCATTAAGCCAAGATTAGTCATATCAAAACTCTTGCTAAGTCCTTTTTTATAGCACTTATTAAATCTTCATCGTTACCCGTAATAAAGAGATTGTCCACATAAAGTATGATCAGTGTGATACCAGAGTCTCGTGCAAATCAATAGAGGTTTGAGACTGAGAAAGTATGTACCAATTTCCTAGATAAAAGATACTCACCAAAGTGACTATACTTGGCACAAGGAGCTTATTTCATACCATAAAAGACTTTGTTTAGTTTGCATACCTTGTCCTCATTGCCAAGTTCCATGAAGCCACTTGGTTGCTGCATATATACTTCCTCCTCTAAAGTTCCATTGAGAAAAGTTGATTCTACATCTATATGATGTAGAATCCAACCAAACAAAGCTTCCAACGCAAACACCATGCATAGAGTATTCCATTTCACTATGGGAGCAAAGGTCTCCTTGTAGTGTATCCCTTTGCTTTGCGCATATCCCTTGACTACAAGCCTTGCCTTGTGTCTTATTAGAGTTTCATCCGCATTGTACTTTGTTGTTTTGTATACCCATTTTCACTCAATGGAGTTCTTACCTTGAGGAAGATCCATGATCTCCCAAGTGTTGTGCTTTTTGATGGAGTCTATTTCCTCTTGCATTGCCTTCTGCCATATTTCATCGTCCTTGGCATCTTCAAAGCAAGTAGGTTCATTAGTTTGGATTATGTGACTCATAAGTGCCAGATTCACCTGTTATCTATCTGGCTCTTTTCTCTCTCATGAGGAGTGTCACAGCTCTCCCTGCTTGCTAGTTTCTACTACCTCTTCTTTTGTGCTCTCCATAAGCTTAGTATGGTTGAGGTAGGCCCTCACCTCTTATTCCTATTGGTGGCTTATGGAATGTGGGATTGGTTGCTAATGCTTGGCTTGATTGGTTGTCACAAAATATTATTGGCTGCTCCTCAGCCTCTATGACTTGCAACTCCACCAAAAGCCTCTTCAACCATAGGATCTCCTTTGTTGTGGGTGTTAGTGCCTTGTTTTCCGATTCGGTTGAAGATAGAGAAATAGTATCTTGCTTTTTGAAAAGCCAAGACACTATGCCATTGCGAAGGAAGGTAACAAAAGCACTTGTGGACCTCCTATCCACCTTATCACCTACAAAATCAGCATCCGAATATGCCCTTAAGGCAAGATTAGATCCATCATATAAAATGCCAAGTTCTTGGTGGCCAAGATGTATCTCAACACCCTTTTTGCATTTTTCCAATGACAAACCAATGGATTTTGCATAGATTGGCTTAGTTTACCTACACTATAACTTAGATCAGGTTATAGTAAGATAGATCAAGGAGCCTACAAGTCTCCTATATAGTGTGATGTCCTCAAAGGATGCTTCATCATCACTATTGGAAACTTTTACATTTTGCTCCATAGGAGCTTCTACTACTTTACAATCTTTACATTTCATACTTTTCTAAGATAGAAAAAGCATATTTGGATTGACAAATAAAACTCAAATTCTTGCCTCTTGAAACTTCTATTCCTAATATGAAATGAAGATCACCAAGATCCTTAAACTCCTCAAACAATGCTACTTTCACTTCTTGTATACCATCAAGATCATTTCCACTAAGGATAATGTCATCAACATACAAAATGAGAATGATGATCTTACCATCATTGAATCTTAAGTACAAAAAAGGATCATAAGCACTTACAACAAACTTAATAGAGTTCAAAAAAGTATTCAGCTTAGAGTACCAAGCTCTAGGTGCTTTCTTAAGCCCATAAAGGCTTCTTAGCAACAAACACACTTTTTCCTCTTGATCTTCTTTGATGAAGCCCTCGGGTTGCCTCATGAAAATTTTCTCTTCCAAATATCCATTGAGAAAAGCATTAGTCACATCAAGTTGAAATAGAGGCCAATTGAAAGTAGTTGCAAGAGAAATAATCAACCTTATGAAACTAGCTTAGCAACAGGAGCAAAAGTTTCATCAAAATCTACTCCCTTGGTTTGCAAGAACCCCTTTGCCACTAGCCTAACCTTGTGTTTGTTGATGCTCCCATCTTGATTGTACTTCATTCTAAATTCCATTTGCACTCAAGTGGCTTTCTTCCTTGAGGAGATCCACAAGCTTCCATGTATGATTCTCCATAAGAGCATCATACTCCTTTTGCATGGCATCCCTCCATTCTTGTGACTCCATAGCCTCTTCAAAGCAACTTGGCTCATCAAAAATAGAAGTTAGAAAAGTGTAAGAGGTAAGTGAATGAAGATCTTCCCTTTGTTCACCTTTGTCAACATAGGTGAGCCTTGAGGGCTCGGCCTTCCTTCTTGTAGATCTCCTTGGAGTCCTTGGATCTTGAGATGGATCTTCAAGATCTTGATCATATGTAGGTCCTCCTCAGACCTTACAAGATCCTTGACATAAGATGGATTAGAAGCTTTCTCACTCAACTTGTAGTAGTTACCTTCATCAAAAGTAACATCTCTACTCACTAAAATATTCTTAGTGATTGGATTATAGACTCTATATCCTTTGTTATTTTCAGCATAACCAACAAAGATCCCTTTAATAGAAGTAGGATCATCTTTTTTTCTTGTATCTAATGCTTGAAAAACATAGCAACTAGATTCGAAAATTTGTATATCTTTAAGATTCACAAAATAGAGCCTCATAAGATGTTAAGCCTCCAATGGGCTTACATGGCAATCTATTACACAAATAAGTTGCACAAATAATAGCCTCTCCCCAAAATGACTTAGGTAGAGATGCATCTAACCTCAAAGCCTTAGCTCACTCACAAAGTGTTCTATTCATCCTCTCAACTATACCATTTTGTTGAGGAATATAAGTACATGTAAGCTCTCTCTTAATGCCATTGGATTTACAAAACTCTATCATCTTGATGGAGATATACTCTCCAGCATTATCACTCCTAATACTTTAATTCTAGCATCAAGTTGATTTTCAACTAGGGTTTTGAACTTAACAAAAGCTTCAGATCTTGATACTCAAGATCCATTGCTTGGATCCACTCCTCTTCTTCCCTTGCTTGATCTACACTTGTAGGCTCATCCAAAGAGGTTAGGAAAGCAACATAATTTCCAAAAACTACTTGTTTACCCTTTTGATCATATGTGAGCCTTGAAGGTACTTGTCTTTCTCTTGATGTTCTCCTTGGCTTTTGACTTGATGAAGGTCCATCATCACCACCATCCAAAGTAGAATCCTTCTCATCAACATCAAGAACGTTAGATCCATCCACACTACCATCAATAATGCTTGAAGACACTTTTGGAATGTTTCCCTCATAAAAAATGACATCTCTACCAAAATCACTTTGTTAGTAGAAGGAATGTAAACCTTGTAGGCTTTACTGACCTCACTATATCCAACAAAAATACCTCTTCTTAAAGATGGATCCTCCTTGGTCCTATCATCAAGAGTAATGTTGACATATCATGTGCATCCAAAGGTTCTTAGAAAGTTGACACTCGGCCTCCTCTTGAATAGCATCTCAAAAGGTGTCCTTCCATCCAAAATAGCACTCAGCCACCTATTGCACAAGAAATTGCCATACAACAAAGCTTGATCCCAAAATGGTTTGTCAAGATTAGCACTTAACCTCATAGCTTTAGAACTTTCACATAAAGTCCTATTCTTCCTTTCAGCCACTCCACCTCTTGATCCCATGCTCATCACAAAAGGCCTTGAACTTGTTAGAAATGTACTCACCACCATTGTCACCTCTCAAGCACTTGATCTTTGTGGAAAATTGGTTCTCCCTTGCATTCTTGGACTTGACAAAGACATCATACACTTCATCCTTGCTCTTTAGTAGATAGATCCAACAAGATCTACTAAACTCATCAATGAATGTTACATACATCTTAGCTCCACTATTGCTAATTGTAATAAATCCATAAATATCTGAATCTACAAGTTGAAAAGGCTTTGTAGATCTAGAAATAGATATAGTATAAGGTAGTCTATGTGACTTAGACAAAGCACAAGGCTCACAAACATGCTTGACATCACTTAAGGAACTTGGAAGACCAATTACAACCTTCTTCCTTGCCATTACCTCCAATGACTTGAAGTTGAGGTGTCCCATCCTTTTGTGCCAAACCTCTTGAATAGAAATTTGCTCCCTTGCAACACATCCAACTTGGTTAGAAATAACACAAGCATCTAGTTTTAACAACTTCCCTTGCCTTTTACCTTTTCCAATCAAGACATCCTTCTTTTGATAAAACAAGCATCTCCATCAAACTCCACCTTGAGGCCTTTACTTAGCATTTGGCTCACACTAAGTAGATTCTTGGCAATAGATGGAACAAACAAGACATCATCCAAATGAACATTCCTATTTGTAGAGAGAGAAATAGGAATTGTGCCAATCCCTTTGATTGCACACTCACCATCATTGGCCGTGTAGATCACCTTCTTGTCATCTCCATATGCCAACAAAGAAGTGAAGTACTCTTTGTGAAAGGTCATGTGTGAACTTGCTCCACTATCAATCCACCAAGGATCTAGATCTCCATCATTAGCAAGCATACATGAAGACATCACAAAAGCATCATCATTTGCATCTTGAACATCCAAACCATCCTCATCAAGAGTAAGATTACCTTGCTTGTCTCCTTGATCTCTCTTCTTCTTGTAGCACTCACTTGCAAAGTGTCCTTTAATGCCACAATAGAGCTTTGATCTATCCTTCTTTTTGCCACTTGAAGAAGCATCCACTTGATCTTGCCCTTTAGACCACTTACTTTTGGTTTTGCCCTTGAATTTTCCCTTTGTGAACATAGCATCCTCTTGAAGTGTCAATGTAGATCCACCTCTTGCTTGAAGCCTATATTCCTCATTGATCAAGATCTCTTGAAGATCCATTAAACTTGGCAAAGTCTTTTGAATAGCAATACTTTGAACAATGTTAGCATGAGCATCCAACAAGCCATTAAGAATCACTTGAATAAGCACTCATTCCTTAATGCTTTCATCTATGCAAGCTAACTCATCATTCAATGCTTTCATTCTCAAAACAAAAGTACTTGGAATTTCTTCATTCTTTTGCAGACAAAACAAGATTTTCCTTCTTAGAGTCAACACTCTAGAAGTGGACTTGGATTCATAAAGCTTCTTTAATGAATTCCAAGCTTTCAAAGATGATGTGCACTTACCAACTTCCTTGAGAAGTTCATTGTTAACATTCATCTTTATCATGTGTAGAGCCTTCTTGGACCTCTTGTCATACCTCATTTGATCTTGTTGTGTTGCTGGTATCTCCTCCAACCCTACAACAATATCCAAAACATCATTCATATCAAGAAGTGACTCCATCCTCACTTTCCACAATGAATAGTTACTTGAGGTAAGCCTATCATTGGCTTCCAGCATGACTCCAATTGAGGTTGCCATGTAGCAATGACCTGGTCTTCTCTTTCAACCTGTTTCAATGCACAAAGCATTCCTTTGAACAACAACAAATGCTTTCAAAAGAAATCACCAAGATTTGAAACTATCTCACAAATTCTCTTCTAGCACTTATACCAAGCAAATCAACACATAGAATCATGGAATCTTGATCAATCTATGATCTATCCTCAATATAATGACTTTTGCCACTTCCTAAGATTGAAACACACTCAAATGAAATCCATCAATCTCACTATCTAGAGATCCAATCAAAATTAGAGTTTTGACAAAATCACAAAAAATTGACTATTCCAAATATACATACAAATGCTGAAAATTTGATATGCAATCTATAAGCCACCACTTAGGCTGATCCAATGATCCAAAAATTGGCCAAATCTAGTATGTGAACTCAAAAATTGGAATTGATCAAGTATATTGACCTATATAGTGTTTTGATCTACAAAAGATCCAATCTACAAAAGCAAAAAACTCAATTTTGGTGTAGAATCCTCTCTAGCATGCTCTAGACTTGATGTCTTCACCAAATCATTGATAGATCTGATTTTCTCCTTCATAACTTGAAACACAAGCTCTGATACCATGTGAAAGATTTCAGATCATTATGATCCAATCTACTTGAATGATCTTTGGTTAGAAAGAGAAATACAGTACCAATCTCACCAATGTAGAAAAATCAGCATCTACACACAAAATGAGATGCAAACACTAATAGAACTTCATCAGACTTGAATGAAATGAAAAAGTAGTTCTATGTCCGTACAAAACTAGCAAGCTACTGTATTTCACACGTGTGGATCCAAGAATAGCAAATATAGATCATTCTACACATAGAATTGCAAGCAATCACCAAGATAGTGCACCAATGGATAGTAGAACCCAAGAGAACCATGTATAAGCATGAAATGAGATAAAGGAGAGAGAAGATAGCTCTCTCCATGAGTTACATCCTTTTATAGCAGGTCCAAACCCTATTTGGCCACTTGGCTTTCCCACCAAAATGCTAACCCTACTTTTGGGTCTATGTTCAATGTACACAACTATTCAAATTTGAATCTACTGAAACTCGCATCCTAACTTTCCCACACTTTCAAAAAGTGTTTATTCAAATGAAATTGAGACTAATGAACTTTGAAAAGTCAAACTCTAAGCCTAAACAAGTTGTGGCCTCAATATGCCAAATATGGAAAGATAGCAAAATGTGATGAAACTTAGTTAAATCTTTCACAATTACAACCAGGTGAAGATAGCACCCCAAGACTAGCATAAGACAACATTCACCATGGAATGGGGAACTTATTCCTCTAAGGTGATGCCATTGGGACTTTGCAATACCCCAAGCACTTTCCAGCGTGTCATGCAGGCGGCATTCAAAGAGTATTTGCAGAAATTTTTAGAAATTTTCTTGGACAATTTGTGTGTGCATGGACCAGACTCAGAACACTTATCCAATTTGGAGAAGGTGCTACAAAAAAGTCGCAATTTTCAGATCTCCTTGAATCCAGAAAAATGTCAATTGGGTTACACATGGCTTGATTCTCGACCATATAGTATCTAGACACGAGATCGCCACAGACCTATCAAAGATCAGGATCATTGTTGATCTACCACCACCAGAGACGATCCGCAAATTCTACATCTTCATGGGTCATGTTAACTATTATAGGATCTTCATTCTAGATTTTGCGGAGTTAACCCGACAATTTACAAACTCACAACGGATCCACATTGGAGCGAGGAATCCCTAAAGACTTTCCAAAAGCTTAAAGATGCATTGGTTTCAACACCAATCTTACATCCACCCAATTGGTCCATTGAGTTTCATGTGCATACGGACGCATTGAAGTATGTAGTTGGAGCAGTCTTAACCCAGCCAGGAGAATGCAAAAAAGATTTTCCAATCCGATTTGCAAGCTGACTGCTCAGTGATACAGAAATGAATTATTCAACCACATAGCGGGAAGCACTGGCGATGATCTATGCGGTTAAGAGATTTCAACACTACTTGATGGCCACACATTTTGCTTTGTATACGGACCATCAACCCTTGCTCTATCTCGTTAACAAAACTTGCAACACATGGAGAATCACCAGATGGCTACTTCTGTTGTTGGAGTTTGATTCTCGGATAGTAGTCCGCAAGGGAAAACAACACTACGTGGTAGATCATGTGTCGCGAATCAAGGGAAAGGAGGTTGCAACCCAACCCGACGATGAGCTGGTTGATGTTGCCTTATTTTATGTGGACACAGTACCAGTATGGGCTGCTGACATTGTAGAATATCTAATGCGGGGCCAACCAGACAAATCACTACGAAAGGTGGATCAACGGAAATTGATCTTGAAAGCTAGACCTTATCAGCTGATTGCCGGCCAATTGTATCGAAGAGGACCAGATGGGATTCTTCGGCGGTGTATTCTTCCTCATGAGAGCACCCAAATCATTTCACTTTCACATGAAGGCATGGGTGGAGGCCATTTTGCATCCGACATTACAGTTCGCAAGATCCTACAATCAGGATGTTGGTGGCCAACGATTCATAAGGATACGGAGGGATACCTGAGGAAGTGCGATGTGTGCCAAAGGGCAAGGAGACCAACGAGATTGAATCATGACCTACTACGCT
The DNA here is from genome assembly GCA_029204225.1 of Diphasiastrum complanatum. Lineage (NCBI taxonomy): Eukaryota > Viridiplantae > Streptophyta > Lycopodiopsida > Lycopodiales > Lycopodiaceae > Diphasiastrum > Diphasiastrum complanatum. Next base: position 65,864 of record MU832079.1, on the reverse strand, counting down.
TGGTCTTAGCCCAAGCACCATTCAAAAAGTGGGGATTAGTAAATGTCTAAAGTTAATTATTGTAGGAAAAAGTCTGAAACAATTTCACTTCTATCCTAGTATTGAGAAATAATTTAGCCTTTATGAAAACACTGTGACCAACTCTGACTGATAAACTCGGTTTAGTCAATTCACTAATCTAAACTGATTCCATAGATAACAAAAAAAATGACTGAAATTTTGATTTTTCTAGAAAAACTCAGTTTTTGGTTCATTTTACGTAATTCATAAAATTCTGACAAAAATACTGTTAATGCAAAAGACAATCGAAACTGAAAAATCAAAATACTGTTCGATTCCTAATGTCATCAAACCAATGTCCAACTGGCATGCAAAGCACACTACATCTATTATGGAATTTTTTACATAAACTTCAGTATTATGAAATTTGTCAGCCATTATCACTGATTTGTGACCCAACCGTCAGAGCACATGCGTATGAGCACTCAAATCGACTATAAATCTCTCATGCATGTCAAAATCATACTGAAAATCAGCACGCAATCAATTCATCCAAGCATAGTACCACAAATTAGGGAAATGACTAGCATGCAATCAGAACAATTCAAAATTTTGCAAATTTTGTGCACAAAACTACCAGAATTTCAAACGGTTATAACTTAGGCTACAGGACACCAAATTGGGCACTGTAAAGCTCATAACATAGAGAGATCAACTGACTGAGACAATTGATACAACAACCTACCACCTAGGCTTCACACGTGTGAGAACATAGCGTCTAAAATTTGTAGTAGGGCGCACTTCCTCAAGGCAATCTGCTGTAAAATCAATCAGACACCTTTCCAAGCCCAAAAGTGATGTTGCCAATAGTCTTAAATGGTCTATTAGACTTTCGTGAAGCATTCATACTGATCCTAAGAAGCAGTATAGCTTGAGAACGAAGATTTCTTGATTTGTAGAAGTCAAAATAGCTTCAAACTTGATGGAGATGATGCATAAGCCACCAGCCATCAATTTACAGGTCTGATAGCTTTCTGGAAAGGTAAAAAGAAATGCTAATCATGCTGTAAGAAAATCCAAAATGATCTCCTTATGGATTTAGAGAGATCCATACCCTAAAAATCACCAGAAATAGTCATTTTTTGCACTTTTTTTGACTTCCTACAAGCTCAATTGCTATAATTCTTGGCTTTAACTTCAAGGAAAGCTTCAAAAGACTTTGATTCACCTCTTTAAAAAGCTCTACATGGTGTTTTAGAGCCACCTACTATCCAACTTTATGAAAAAACAAGCAAAAATCATGATTTTTAGCTCTTTTCCAGTTTTTTCTTCACTATAAAATGGAAATTCATGGCATGCAACTCTTTCACTAGCACATGCAAACCAATTTACAAAACTATAGCCATCTTGATGATCCTGATAGACTTGTGTTCTTACTATCAATTCTAAGTCAAAAAGCATGAAAAACCAAGCAATTTTGACCAAAACATAGCCTAGAATCATAAATCATGGAAAGAACTGGCATGCATCATTAATTTCATCATTAATGATCCCTAAAACAAAAGTACACTTGCTGGAAAATTCAGATCTACGCTACACAAGAAAAAGCTCCAAGAAAGTATGACAAATTGGCTTCCTAGGACAATTCTCCATAAAACCCCAAAAATTCTCTAGAGAAATGGATCTTAGCAACATGCAAATGGAAACTGGGATAGTGCACCCACTTGCCATCTTGCTATCCACTTGGAAGAGAATTACCATTGATCCAATCCTAAATTTTGACGTAAAGTAGCACTTCTCTAAGTTCTCCAATCTTCGTAAGCCTTGCTTTGATACCACTATAAGAGAAAACTCCAGAAGATCCTGCTTACAAGACAAACACAATGGAAAACACACTATGTAGAAACCACCCAACCAAGTAGAAGCAACCAATCAACTCTAGAAGCTTCACCTCCAAGCCAAGGAATAGGAAGCATGAAAGTAGAGTGAAACCCTGGCAATGAATCAACCACAAATGTGAGTAGTAGGACGAGTTTGGCCTCCTTATATAGAGCCTAGAACCACCTACGTATATGGTTATGCAAGTTCCTAATTCCTCTATACATAGATTCATCTAGAATAGAGTCTCTATGCATGGATTGCTATTGATTACACATGCCTTGATTGTCCCACACCTTGTACTAACTCCATTTAGTGTTATCTGGGCCTCACAAGGATATTAACTACTTTCGGGTCACGTCCAGTATGATGTGGCATGACTAACAGCTTTATTTACTGGAGTACCGTGTATCCAGGACTAGGAGTATACTAAATCCAATGTACTGGTCATGGACATAACAAGCCTCTTGCCATATTCTAGAATATTCCATATCATACCCAAAATCGGACAACATGCTCCTGCTGCCAAGTCCCATGGAACTTTGCCTCTGACTCCTTGGGATGATGACGAGTCACATTGTCAAAGTCTGTAGAGAGCATATGTATAGATATATATTTTTGTTGTGCTCCAAAAAAAACATAGATATGAGTTCACTTACATAAAACTTGAGGCTTTACTTGATGACGATCAGCAAAAACATGGACTTGTTAGATTTTCAATAATAACCATATGAGTCTGGTGGCCATTCCTGATAATCTTGTTCATCGACAAATGGATAGTCAACACCATCCATCAGAGGATTCCATGATAAGACTAGTTGATATTGATCCTGATAGATTGGTGCTACTTCTCCCAATGGTATTGTTGTGGTCTCTCTCATTTCGTAATGTAGATTGGACATGCTCGCTTGACTGCTTATCTATCTAGGTACTCGTGGTGTGCTTTAACCTAAAGACTTTCTTCGGTAGTCAATCTTACCAATTGAGGACAAGGCATAACTCGTTGTACAGTTGGCCTTTTTGGGGTTGAATTCCCTAGATTTTGTCTTTTAAGAAGGGGTACACCCGGATTTTGGTGGTCTGTTCATTGAAGGACAATCATCGACCTTAGTCTCCCCCTTGGTATTGCACTTCCCAATTGAAGTCTGCATGGATGCATTTTTCTTCAAACTTTGTGCTGAGTTGCCTTCAAGTTGCTTTGTTGACACTGGCTCCCTTTGTAATTCATCAACAAGAAATCTTTGCAATGATTGTGCCAAGAGACTTGGTAAAATTCTCTAGACTTCATCGGTTGCCAATTTCTTGACTTCCTCAACTACCATTGGCTTGATAGATTCTACCAGCTCTGTCTTCTATGATGTTCTTGTCGATTTGCCCGTGGGTGCATCTACGTACTTTGGAGCTTCTGTCAAATTGATTTCTTTCGCACTTGTTTCATACCCAGGTGGCACTAAGATTTTTCGCTTAAAGTCTATGTGTGGACTGGACAACACAGGTGCATGTCAATCTACATATGCCAAATGCCTCCTGGCTATTTGCGAGTTCTGCAATGGACAATCCAAGCATGGATGGTTAACTCCGCATTATCCACACATAGGTTCAAATGTTGATGGATCACCTCGATGTGGACATTCGGCTCGACAATGTCTTCCTCCGCATCCGAAGCATTGTACCGCGTGTGCAGTATATCAACTCCTCGGAGATGATAAGCATACACAGGTAATGGACATCCATTAGGATCTTCCACAAAATAAACCGGTAGGCTATTAGGTCTTGCAGGACAATCTTTGTAACAATGTCCATAACCACAGTCTCTACATAATGGTACAAACTTTCATTTGTTTGGACATTCAACAACTCTGTGATCAAAATATCCAAGTGGCGCTCTGGTCCGTTGTCTAGCTGCTTGTTCTTGCATAGTAGCATAGATAGCATACTGCTCTGAAGGACCACTCTCATGATCATGGCTATAGTTCCATTGCTCATTAGCACGATGAGGTTCTGGTTCCATTAGATTAGCAGGAGGAGCACTCTGTTTTGTTGGAACTAGTAGAGCTAGTCGTTAAGGAAATCCAAGGCCAAAGTTAAAAGGCTTTCTGTCAGGCCCTTTTGAATAGGTAGGTTCTCGATATTGAAGCTTAGCATACCTTTTTTGGCTAATTTGAGGATTAAACGAGCAAAAGGCTATTTCATGACCTATAGAATTGCACAAATGGCAAATAGTATTTGTCATTTTTTGTTTCAACATCGGACATCCATTCATGGTGTGATCGCCCACACAAATGGAACATTGTAGGGTCTTCGATCTGCTGTAGTAATAGCCCTCCCGCCCGTCAACAAGGGTTAGTTCACTAGATAAGCACCTAGCTATGCATAGATGCTACTTTTAGTTAGTTCCCTACTTTTCATCTAACTCTACCACTGCTAACGCTACTTCCACTAACTCTACTCCTCTAAACTACCTTCATCATGATTGTAGGTGAAAGGAAAGGGAAGATTAGAAGAGATTGACAAGAGAAGAGGGAAAGAGAGAGATAGAGGGTGAGAGTGGCGGTTAGCTCAAATGCTCCTTATGCTTGCTAATGGAGAAACATTAACTAAGACAACCAATAAACATGAAAATAGGAAGCAATGGAAAACACAATCAAAAGCATTAGCAAGTAGTGAATAGCAAATGAGGATGCTTCTCTCCAAAAAGTGGTAGAGCTTCCTCCTTCTCATTAAGCATGTGAATAGAGTACAAATGGTGCCTTTTTATAAATGGGGAAGGCCCTTGCCCCAAAATCCTATTGGCTAATATTTACATTGATCCTATCCATTCATCTTGGACCCAACGTGATCCAAGGGTTCACAAAAAGTACATTGGAAATCACAAGATTCATGTGAGTCCAAAATTGGACCCAACTCTAAAAAGTAAACTCTAAATTTAAAATTGACTTTGGGCCTCAAGTTTTATTTTAATTACAAAGGGCCCAAGTCTATTATTTTATTTACAACTCAACTTGCGTGCTCATTGGGCCATGGGCTTATACGCGCATGATGCCATGCCCTCGCAACACATTTTATTGGCCAATATTATTTATTGACAATTCGTCAGGAATACCCCCAACAGGACCCACAGCCTGAAGTAGTGCCGGTCCCTCGGCACTCTGCCAATTTAGTAGAGAGTCTTCTTGGACCGCCTCTGGTGGATCAGGTAGCCTGTGATGTCTTCCATGAAATTAATGCGGTCCAGTTTCTTCAAGTCCTTGGGCGTGTGAAGGGACTTGTGGACTCCTGTCAACCAGTCTTGGTCGACCCACGCTTGGAATCTACACGTTCAGGGATCGCCAATGAACGCAGCTCGGTAATAGACTCAAGCGATGGCAGCTGGTCTTTGACTTTGTCGGAGGCTAGCACCTTATTAGGATCAAATAATATGAGGGGGAGAAAATTGTCCCACTTGGTTTCAATCCCCATTCACTACTCTAAGTCTCGGGCATAAGTGGCTGCCGCGCGGACTGTTGGATCAGGATAGTTGAAATATTTATTGGCAAATAGGATGAGATCCCTTCGGGCATCTACATCTGTATCCCAACCGTGCTTTGATGGGATTCTTGGCCAATTGAGATTCTGAATAGTGATCTTGTCCAGAGGGGTGCCACATTCCGCCCATTTGGATTGTCGTGTGCATGGCAGGAAGTGCGCGTTCACCCGTAGTTGTTGCGGACTTGTCACATAGGCCCTGATGGTCGCAAGGTTTCTTTCAAAGAGCTGTTGACGCCACTTTGGTTGCGGTTGGAGGGCGGGTAGTGCTTGCAGCTCGTTGCCTTTTATTGTCTGCATAAAAAATGATATCTGTCAGCCGCCTCTTGATGACTCGTGGGGATACTTAGCTAGAAATTCGTTTATTTTCTCCTCCACGGACTTTGGTCGTCGGAAGGCCCGGCTGGCAGATATGGTGCGCGAGCCTCTTGATGATGAGGCTTGTCCTTCTTCTTGGCTTTGGCTCGGACCTACGTCTTGGCCTTGGCCCCGCGTGTCAACACCCGTATCAGCTGGTCCTTGGTCTTGGCCTTTAGACCCTTGATCTTGACTTATCCCCCATGTTGCTTGCTGGCCTTGGTCCTGACTCATGCTTGCCTGTGTGGCGGTGGAATCACCTGAGGTGGATTGGGTCTTCTTCTCCATGTACTGTCGGCAAGCCTTGAGGGCTTGTTTGGCCTGGATGAGCTCATGAGTTGTGCTTGTCCGGTACTTGTCGAACTCTACTTGGTCATTGTTCAACGTTTGGCTATATACCTGCACTTGACACCTGAAGAGATTCATCTCTGCTTGAGAGAGCGGCCTTGAGTTTGGTGCAGGTTGAGCTAGCCAGACGAGTTTTTCGCTTTGTAATGCTTTCACTTTCGGCCCCAAGTGCGTATTCTCTACTTCATAAATTTGTAGTTGCACCTGGAGGGGAGCAAGCCATTGGGATGCATCAGAGTGAAGCCCCCGCACCTTCGTGGAGGCCTCTATTAGCGCTTTGGAGAGGCTTTGGATATATGGGTTGAGGCCATCCTCCTTCTGCTGTAGCTTGGCAATCTCCCAATGCTCGTCTTGTTCATGCTATTGAGCTATAATCTCTTGCTGCAGCTTCGTGATTTTCACTCGCAGTTGGGTGTTGCTTGTCGCCAAGTGGAGTACCATGCTGTCCAAAATGGCCCTGGCTGTTACCGCCTCTTGGATGTATGTCCCCAAGGTTTGGTATGTCGTCGTTAAATCTGTTGGAACAGCCGGTACGTTGGCACTGAGAGGGGCTTGTGTGGTAGCGACCCCGACGACTAGTGGAGCGTCGTCGTCGTCGTCTTCAATCAGGTTCTCAAGGGATCTTTTGTCATCTAGGGTGGTGGGATCTGTCCGATCTGGTGATGGTATGAAAATTGTTTGAAGAAATGCGTCATCAGGCAACGGTTGGTTGCCCTCGGCAACCTTTGATGGCGAAACAGGTGGTGTGCAAGAAACAACAATGGAAACCGGGGTGGGTACTATTTGTCCAAGCGAGAGGATGGGTGGAATAGAGGGGAACTGAAGTGTGGTGTGGAGCACGGAAGGCAAGGATGGAGTAAAAATGGTTTGGTGTGGCGGTGAAAAGTTGATGACTTGCATCCACGCTAGAGTGTCCGGAGACAACTGAGATTCAGAGGGGTTAAACTGGAGAGGAGCAACAGTGGAGACAGGAGCAATGGAGGATGCGATAGTGATGGAAGGGGTAGTAGGTAATGGAACAGAAGTGAAAGTGGTATCAATAGAGGAGACTATAGTGGAAACAGAAACAGTCATGGATGGAACAGAATGAAGAGGAGTGACAACAGAGACAGGAGAAGGAGGTTGTACAAAAGAAGAAGTGGCGGTGGTGGATGGCGTGGTTAAAACTGTGGTGGTGGTACGTCTTCTGGTGGTAAGTGGAGATGAGGAGGAAGGGGCAACACCACGCATTCATTTGCTGGCCGTTGTGTCAGTAGCTGTAGGTTGGGAAGATGTGGATACGGTAGATGGAGGATAAAGGTTAGTGTCCAGCATAATGAAAGATAAAAAGTTGGAGTGACGGAAACCACTCACTTTCGTCTCGAGACGTGCACAGGCAAAATTACACAACAAGGGACCTGCTGCGATACGCTCACGGTTGTTGGGTTTGATGGAGATTGTTAGTTCGTGAATGAGAAAGACATGCCAGTCGTATGGCACAACCTTGGGGCCAAGGAATCCCAGGAAGGATCCACTATCTGACTCAGCAACGTGGACTGGATTCTGTCCTTGCGAAATGTTGAAACAACTAGAAAGTTGTTCAACATATGCGCAACCGTTTGTATGACTGGTTCCGTGATAGCCTCTACCAGATAACCATTGTTAGTTTGAATGGGGATCTCTGGTGTAGTCTGGGCGATGAAAGGTTTGATCAGGGATTTTGCTTGATGATGGGAGATGGACTGGCGGTCACCGGACATAATGCCGATGGTGACCACCGAGTCCGCGCTAATTTGTACCTTGTACGTGGTACCTTGGTACAGGAAGTGGAAACACGACTTTGACGCGTCCCAAGTGGTGTAAGCATGAAGGGCGAGGCCCATGTTAATATCAGAATGGAAAAGCGTCGGAAAAAAATCCATTGCCTCAAGAAGTGGGCCAGCAGTCTGAAGCCATGGTTGAATTAGAGTGTTAGAAGGGAAGGGCCAAATCTGGGTGGCTGAGACTATCTCGCGCTGGATCACCTGCTTGGTGCTAGAGTCTTCAGAAGATGAGGAGGCCATGTTAGTAGTGATAGTTAAAGTGCAAAAACGTGAAAAAAATGGTAGAAAACATAAAAAGAGGTGGGAACAAGAGAAAAACAGTGAATAACAAGTGGTGGATTGTAAGAACTGTAGTTCAGAACGTAGATCTGGGTTCAGAATATGCAGATGAGGGCTTGTGTAAAGGTTGGTCACATTTGGAGAACTTGGAAATTTTAGTGAAAATTTTAGCAGAGCTTCGCCAGCAAAGGTGACAAATGACTCGAATTCAGCCCTTATATAGCGGAAATTAGAGTGCATATTAGGTGAGATCCACTTTCCTTGCTCAGTTTCACCCAAATTCTGGCAGGGACCTTCTTCACAAAATTCTAAGACCTCAGAGAAGTATGCGAGAGTTCAGAAGATGATTTGACTGCCCTGCGAAGGTTCTACGAGGGTTCAAACTATCTGCGAGGGTTCAACTCTTGCAGGAGGTGATCTCTCGCACAACTTGTTCCTGTGATTGGATTTTCAAGATCAGACTGTGTAGGCAAGCTAATTTCACTGCTCTGATTCCATTTATGCCCCTTGCGAAGGTTGGTATGATGATCTTGATGATCTACGAAGGTTATGAAGATTCAACTTCTCGCATACACTCAAAATTGTTGATCTCTCCATCAAGAACTCTCGCATAGATTTTCATGGATGTATTTGGGTCAGATCTAGTGACTATCCAAGTTTCAAGAGCTATCTCCCAAGAGATCTCCAAAAATCATGAAAAAAGTGCCCTTTTAGAGTGTTTTATGATGAGATCTTAAGATTATCTGATTTTTAACTTTTGCAAAACTGGTAATCTGCTTCATCCATGTTAGATCTAACTGTTGGTAGTTCTCCAAAAAATTCTGATAGATATTTGGTAGCAGATCCATCAATTTTGGGTAAAATTTGCCCTTAATTTGCCATAGTTATTGAGATCGAGGTCTCTGATCTGCAAATTGGGGGACTTATTGGCGTAATTTGCTGATCTGTTTATCTCTTGATCTTATTTGGATCTAGATCCCTCTTAAATCCTGATGGATTTTCCCGATCTTGCCAGATCTGGTTGAATCTTGATGGATCTAGCTTGATTTGGCTTGATCTTCCTAGATCTAGTTGTGATGGCCTAGCAGAATAGCTTTTCGTAACATGCCACTACCAATCTAGATCTATCTCACTGCGGTGGCCAGTATTTGTGCAATGATGGGTGTGTCGAACAGTGTCCCATCTAGCTTTTCTAGATTCACGGCTCCATGATTAAGAATTTATTTGATTCGATAAGGACCTTCGCCTATGAATTTTAATTTTCCCTTGATCGTCTTGGTTTTATACATCAGGACCAAATCTCTGGAACAAAGATCCTTCTCTTGTAACCTGCAATTGTGCCATGCTTTGCATCTTTCCTTTTCGGCTACGAGTGCATGCACAACTAGTAAGCGTGTCTCATAGAGCTTATGCAGAGCTTCGTGGCGTAGATATTCGTTGCATTGTGGCAATCCTTAATGAAGGGACTAAAACTCTACTGGCATTACAACATCCTGACCATATATCAATTGGAAAGGTGTTTGATCAGTGTTTTCCTTATATGTTGTCCTGAATGCCCATAGAGCAGCATGCAACTTGTGTTCCCAATCTGCTCTGCTAGCTTCAATTGTTCTCATGAGCATGCTACACATGATCTTATTGGATGATTTTGCTTGCCCATTACCACAAGGATAATAAGACGTAATGGTTCTATGGATCACGAAGAATTCCTCCAACAAGACCTTGATGATCTCATTGATGAAATGACTTTCGTGATTGCTGGCTATCTCCACCGGGCATCCATAGTGCATAATGATATTTTCATAAAGGAACTTGGCAGTGTGCATCAGCTACTCTTACTGCCTTGGCTTCGACCCACTTGGTGAGATAGTCGGTGGCTACGATTATGTATCAAGCTTGGGTACTCCTTGCTGCAAGGTCAATTGGACATTACGTCTTCTTAGTACCTTAGTTGAAATAGATTTTCAGGGGATTGAAAATCCAGAGGGAAAAATAAGAGTGGACATCAATGGTAGTAAGTGTGATCAAGAAATGTATTTCGCAAATAGGATTTCGGTAATCACTGTAAATAATTGCTTAATACCGAATATTGATTTTTTTGGATTAAATTCATTTAGTTGAATTATAACTGATATAATTGTAATCATTGAGTTATCCATACAGTCAAATTTCCATGATTCGATCTTTCTTCACCCATCTTCGAGCTTTCTGGCTCTTCGACGTAGGATGAACTATTATTGTTCTCCCATTTGCCTTGAGCTTGTTTGGCTCTTGGGCTTTGGTAACAGTCCATGGTTGCATGACCCTTCTTGTGACAATGGATACACTCGATCTTTGGATTTAGCCAACACGAATTGACAGTATGTCCTTTGCGTTTGCATCTCACGCATGTTTTCTTGTCTCCATTCTGTTCTTTCAGCTTTCCTTTGTTCTTCCATTTGCCTCTGTTGGCTCCCTCTGCTTGCTGGTCTTGATCCTGCCTTCGGTCTGACTCCCTCTTAGGCTTGAACTGCTTTTTCGTCTTCTCTTTGTTGCTGTAGAGAGCTTGGTCAGAAGCATCCTTGTGATCAAGGTGCTCACGAGCTTCGACTTCTTCTTGAATCTCGACCATTGCCTTTTTTAGTGTCATAGCTGGATCCTTTGCTAGCAACGTTCGGGTTGTCTGGAAGGATCTTGGTAAAGCACTTAACAGATAGGTGAGCTGTTTCTCTGCTGATACTGCATTCTTTGCTTTGAAATTGTGTAATGAAAGGAACAGATCCTTCATCTTTCTGATAAAGGAAGTGAGGTCTTTTCCATCCCATTGTAGGTTTGTCAGCTGATCTTCAAGAAGCATGATCTGACTGCATGATTTTGTCTGAAATTTTGTGAGTAAAGTATCCCACATCTCTCTTGCATTGGAGAGTATAGCTAGTCAAGTGTCAGGGTATCTTCGATGGATGATGACAACACGGCTACTGCCTTGTCGTTTTTCTCTCTCCATTTGCATAGCTCTTTGCCTATAGTTGTAGGCATCTCTTCGGTGTCGTCTACCTAGGGAAGTAATCCTTCTCTCTTTAGTATGAGAGAGGTCTGTAGGAAAAATACTAAGAATTCTCCTTCAGAGAACACGACGGAAGTTTGAATAAATCAAACTAATATCAATGTCTTCAATCGTGTCTGATTTTGGTCTATGTACTAATAGAGCAGTTTCTACTTTGATTGAATAAAGCATGCGGATTTAAGGGATATATGCGTGAGTGTGATAGACAATTTTAGACAATCAAAACAACTGAGAAAAATCATCTATTGAGAAACTTTGATCAGTCAAATTTTTATAGCTCTGCTTCTGATTCATATATGAAAAATAAGCAGACAATAATTCAATCGAGATCAGACGATCTAGAATAATATGTGCATAACAGCTACAACATCATCTATTGATCCTATTTGTTTAAGGCACTGTGTGACATACCCACACAATGCATTGGCGTGAGAGAAGGCAGTGTTATCCCATGAACAGTGTCTCGCTTACTAGCGGACTTCTTGGATCTCTGTGGATCTTGCTTACAAAATTGTCTTGCTCTCTGGCGGACTTATCTCTATTATGTATTTTTGTCTGTCTTTGTTTGTGTATGTCATTAGTGCATCTAGCAACTACATATATTCATAGTAACATTCTTGATTAGATAGATTAAACAATCTAAGACTAATCTCAGATTACAAGAGCGGCGGATTAGGCACGTTCTAACGCTCTTCTGCTGATGTCATCATAATATATCAGGGATTTGTTCTTTACAGTACTTCTTTGATCTTCCTGGTCCTTTGGAGCGCGTGACGTGTCGAAAGTATTCGGCCTTCGGGTGTCTTGAACATTTTCCTTTCGCGTCGTTTGTGAAAAAACATTTTGTTTCTAATGCCAAAGCTTTGCTAGCTTTTAATTTTGAACCTTTGACAAAAGGCGACATGACACGACACGACACGACACAAAATCAGTCATGCCCCACGAACAGCCAAGAAGATCAGCCAAGTACCAATGGGGTACAAATATGTGATCTGATATCATGACATTATCAGAAGTGTTTTAGATCGTGGCTAATCTGCCACTCTTGTAATTCACGAATTAGTTCTAGATGTTTAATATTTCTAATCTGTAAGTTACAAGAATGCGACATGAAATTGTTTGCAAACTATACACTTTCTAGTTGATGCATATTACAAAAGTCTAATGCTAGTAAGCAAGACAAGTATCAGAAGACGAAAAATATTGAATACAAATCTGCCTACATGCGAGATAATTTTGTACAAGATCTGTAGATCCAGAAGTCTGCCAGTAAGCGAGACTCGAATTCGTGAAAGAACTGTATTTCTCTCACACCAATGCATTGCGTGGATCTGCATGCAGTGCTTGAAGAATCAGAAAAATCAGTAGATAATTTTGTAGTTGTTGTGCACATTATTAATCTAGATGATTGTATGGTCTCGAGTTTATTTTTGTGTGATATTATTCCTATGTCTAATTCGCTTGTTCATTCTATTCCGCACTTTGGTTTGATCTTGTGAATGCTGCATTAATTTGTTAACGTAGAACAGTAGTGTCTGACTACTCTCTAAAGGATTGTAGGAGTGATACAGTCGGCAGTGACTAGCGATCACATCTGAATTCCTGACAAACTGATCTCGTTCACGAATCCTTTCACTTCGTGATTCGCTTTGCTTCATTTCGTTTTGCTTTGCGATCACTTAGCCATAAAGGTAAATCAATTATAGAGCTCATCTTCATTTTGTTTCTTTCGTTTCGTCTTGTTTCGTCTCATCTCGTTGCAGCCTGTTGTTTGATCCGTGAGTTGGAATTATCAACAGCTTTTCCTTTGTGGTCGATGAATCAGTCTTCCACAAAAATGACATCTCTACTGGTGAATGTCTTCTCGGTATCCAAATTGTAGATCTTGTATGCCTTGTGGTCTAGGGAATAGCCGATGAAGATTGTTTTTATGCTCTTGTCATCTAGCTTTCTTCTTAGATCCTCAGGGATCTGAGCGAAAGCAATGCATCCAAAGACTCGAATATGTTTGAGTGATGGTTTTGATCTTGTCCACACCTCATAAGGTGTATTTCCATTTAGGGCTTTGGTGATGGATCGATTCTGCAAATAGGCAGCTGTAGTAATAGCTTCTGTCCATAATTTCTTTGGAAGAGAGTCATGGGCCATCATGCTCTTGGCACTTTCGATAAGTGTCTGGTTCTTTCACTCAACTACACCATTGAACTGAGGTGAATAGATGGTTGTGTATTGTTGAAGTATCTTGTTGGCCTTGCAATACTCCTTGAATTCTGTGGAGATGTACTCTCCCCCTCCATCTGTGCATAACGCCATGATCTTCCTCTGGGTTTGGTTCTTTGTAGACGCCTTGAACTGCTTGAAGAATTTGAATGCTTCGGATTTGTTCTTCATATAGTAGGTTGCAGTCCTTTGAGAGAAGTCGTCGATGAAGGTTAGAAAATAGAGAGCTCCCCCTGTGGAAGCAGTCTGCATCGAGCCACAAATGTCATTGTGTACAAGGTCAAGCAAGCCCTTGGATGTGTGAATTGAGTCTGAACTGAAGGGACTTATAGCATGCTTGTTGATAATAAAGCGTTAGCATGGAGAAGCTGGCTTGCGACTGAAGGCAGGTCTTGTACTAGACTCTGAGCTGACATGTGCTTAATATTGTTGTAGTTAAGGTGGCTTCACACGTGTGAAGAGTGCCACATCAATCAGATCTATCCATTTGATCCATCCTTGATCCTTATCCAAAGTTGACCTTCTAGAATATGGCTAAAATCCAAAGAGCTAGTCTCCTAGAATATAGGAATATTCTCTAAAAAATAGGATCTAAGAAAAATGGTCAACTCTTATCTTCTAGAACTCTATACACACGAACATCCACTTGCCATGTGGGAGTAGTTACTCATGCACATGCAAGGATAAGCTAACTTCTAGATGACTAGCCAACTTGACTAGATACTAGTCATATCATGTTCACACTTGACTTGATTGATACAAAATCAAAGTAGATATTTACAGATATGAAAAGTACTTTCTTTCACATGTGGGAACAGGCTCCACACATGTGAAATCAGATCATGAACATTGTACTCATGATTGATCTTTATTTACAATAAGAAAATGACAAGTGAGAAGTGACAATTTTCAACATACCATATCTAGAAATTCAAGATGAAGGTTATACTTTTAGCCAAAGAACTGTGGGACATCGTTGATGGCATAGAGCTCAAACCAGAAGGTGATGCAGCCATCACCACCAAGTGGAAACTGAGAGATGGCAAAGCATTTGCCATGATCACCCTCAACATCAAGGACACTCAAATCAGCCACATACGTGTTGTTCGATGGCTAAGGATGCATGGGACATCCTAGCAACTCTGTACGACATTAGAGACGTTACTTCCAAGCTTCATCTGAGGAAGAAATTCTTCACCCTCAGAATATCTGATGCAGATAGTGTTTCAAGTCACCTCAACACCTTCAAGAATCTTATGGAGAAGATGACTGCAACCAACTCAGTCATAGAAGATTATCGAGTCTATCTGAAGCCTACGAAAATTGGGTAATGGCAATTTCTATCCAAGAGCACCTCACTCTATCAAGAGTAATTGTGTTGTCCTACAAGAGGAGATAAGAAGATCATCATCCTCCTCAGGCTCAGAATCGGATCCTCAAGTTCTGTATTCAAAAAATTAGAAGTTTAGATCCAAGAGATCTACAAAGTCAGGCTCTACTGACAAGAAGAGCAACATGCAGTCTAGACCAAATTTCCATTCGGGATCGAATTCAAACTCTTCATCATTCCAACCAGCGTAGAAACTCTTCTGTAGATATTGTAAGAGGACTGGTCATGAAATCAAGGACTGCCGAACTTTGAAGTACAACAACGAAAAGAAGAAGTAGTTCCAACAACAAGCACATAGTGCTATAGCCAATCACTCAAATCAACAACAACAAGAAGAAGATGAAGCAGCTTTCATGGCCAAAGTCGGAGAACAACAGGATATCGATTCCTGGTATCTAGACTCCGGAGCAACTCAACACATGACTCACCATCGCGACTAGTTCAAAGACTACAAGTCATTCACCCACTCTCGTGTTGTGCAACTTGGAGACAACTCATTACATACAATCGGAGGTGAAAGAATAGTCAGAGTTGAATTCAAAAGAGGTGAGGTCAAGTTGTTGTCCAATGTTCTCCATGTTCCAAATCCGACCAAGAATTTGCTCTCAGTTAGCAGAATCACTGATTTAGGTTGAAGGGTCGAATTCGATATAGAAGGCTACAAAATCCTCGACAAATCTTGAAAGGTTCTAGCCTACAGAAGAAGAAGCGGCTATCTGTACAAACTCAGCCACTTCTATTCTTCTAATAGTCAAGCTCTTCACACAACCACTTCTGAATCAACTCATAGGTTGTGGCATGAACAAACCAAATACAAGAAGAGAGCAAGATTAGCTCTACATTGCATAAAGTTGAATGTATGCAATGACCTCTTGAAGGAGGTGTCTTCTTGTGCCTCATCAAAAGAGACTTGGGATTCATTAAAGAGTATCTATGAATCCAATAACACTTCAAGAATCCTCATGCTAAGGAATCAAGTCTTTCAAAGCATGAAAGGAAGTGGAGAGAGTGGACAATAGTATGTCTTTAGGATGATGCATTAGAAGAAAATCATACTTGTGATCCTGTAAATCTTCTAAGAGGGAAGACCCCCACTTGCATGTAAGTGGATTTATAGAATAAAGTACAATCAAGATGGATCTATTAGTAAGTACAAGGCTAGGCTTGTTGCTAAAGGATTTCTTCAAGTAAAAGGATTGGATTATGAAGAAACATTTGCACTTGTAGCTAAGCTTGTAACTATTAGATTAATCATTTGCATTGCTACTTTGTTCAAGTGGGATCTCTACCAAATGGATGTGACAAATGCTTTCTTGAATGGCTTCTTAGAAAAAGAAATCTACATGATGCAATCCGAGGGCTTCATCAAGATTGGCGAGGAGCAAAAAGTGTGCTACTTAAGGAAGAGCCTATATGGCTTGAAGCAAGCACCTAGAGCTTGGTACTCTAGGTTGCATGATTTTCTCTATTCCCTTGGCTTTGTACTAAGTGCTTATGAATCTTCTTTATATTTCAAATGTAATGAAGGAAAGATCATCATTTTGGTGCTTTATGTTAATGACATCATTATGACAGGAAATGATGATGAAGGCATAGGCAAAGTAAAAGTTGATTTATCTAGTGAGTTCAAGATGGTAGATCTAGGCTTCCTAAAGTTTATACTTGGGATAGAAGTGTCTAGAAGTAGCAATTGTAATTTCATAAGTCAATCTAAGTATGCTACTTCCATTCTTGAAAATTTTGGTATGAAAGATTGTAAGGGGATTGACACCCCTATGGGGCATGTTGTGAAAGCAAATAATGAAGGTGATGAAGCATCCTTTGAGGACATCACCCTCTTTAGAAAGCTTATAGGCTCCCTAATCTATTTAACCATCACTAGACCTGACTTAAGTTTTTGTGTAAGCAAGTTGAGTCAAAGTATGCAAGCTCCTTTAGTGTGTCATTGGAAAAGTGCCAAGAGAGTGCTTAGATATGTTTCTAATACTAGATTTTTTGGCATACTTTATGAAGGATCTAACTTGCACTTGAGAGCCTACTCGGATTCAGATTTTGTAGGTGACAAGATGGATAGAAAGTCCATTAGTGCATTTGCAACATTCCTATGTGGAGGAGTAGTATCTTGGCTTTCCAAAAGGCAAGATACTATCTTACTATCTCCTTGTGAAGCCGAGTACAAGGCATTGACTTCAACAACTAAAGAGCTCCTATGGCTAAGAAGACTCTTGCTAGAGCTACATGTGCTAAAGGCCGAAAAGATCCCTTACATATATTGTGACAATCAAGCTTCTCAACAAATTGCTTCTGATCCTATCTTCCATGCTAGAACAAAGCATACTAAGATAGCTCACCACTTTGTGAGGGAGAAGGTACAATCCAAGGAGGTGCAGCTACATCATGTACCATCATCCGAATGCATAGCTGATATCTTAACCAAGCCATTGTCCAAAGATCCATTTTACAAGTTAAGATATGCTCTTGGAATTGTAGAAAGATGTACATTAGATTTGCCAAGTTAGAAGTGAGGAGGAGTGGTGAAAATTGTCACTTCTCACTTGTCATTTTTTTATTGTAAATAAAGATCAATCACGAGTACAATGTTCATGATCTGATTTCACATGTGTGGAGCCTGTTCCCACGTGTGAAAGAAAGTACTTTTCATATTTGTATATATCTACTTTGATTTTGTATCAATCAAGTCAAGTGTGAACATGATATGACTGGTTTTTAGTCAAGTTGACTAGTCACCTAGAAGTTAGCTTATCCTTGCATGTGCATGAGTAAATGCTCCCACATGGCAAGTGGATGTTCACACGTGTGTATAGAGTTCTAGAAGATAAGAGTTGACCATTTTTCTTAGATCCTATTTTTTAGAAAATATTCCTATATTCTAGGAGACCAGTTCTTTGGATTTTAGCCATATTCTAGAAGGTCAACTTTGGATAAGGATCAAGGATGGATCAAATGGATAGATCTGAGTGATGTGGCACTCTTCACATGTGTGAAGACCTGCTGGACTGTACCAGACTCATAAATGTACTTGATCCATAAAAGGATCATCATTTTGCTAATGAGATTGATGAGACTTTTGCATTCTACACTTTTGTGAGATTTCTAGTCAATAGAATTGTGATTTTATTGAATGATTGCTATCAAGAACCTATGTACTTGTTGTTTTAGGTGCAGGATGTACAGTGGATAGTACTCCACATGTGTGAGGCCGCTCTCACTTGTTTATGAAGATTTGATCCATTGCTCTTGTTTAAAACTAAGTGTAGTGAATCTAGATCAAGATCTAAAGTGTAGAACTGGATAGATCCATTGATCAAGCAATCAATAACTCTCTATGATTGTTAAGTACAATCATTAATGTCCTAAAACTGAAATTTCATCATGGTAGTTATCTCCATCAAGTTTTTCAATGAGAGATGACCTAGATGATGGATCCATTCTGGTTGAACAAGATCGTTGGTAGAAACAACGACTGTTGGAATATTGTTGGCTGCGCGTTTGCTAGAAAGACATCTTGATAGAAACAAGACTGATAATCCGCAGTAGAAATGCAAAATACTAAAATGCCTACTCTGATACCATGTCATAAAATCGCGTGTGGGCATGAGCGGCAGCGGAAGCTCGAGGATTGAGCGCGGCGTGTAGGAACGGAAACGCAACAATTAGCAACAGAAAGATTCAAGTAGAAGAATTCATACAGAATGCGCAAATGAACGACGTAGTAGTGAGACAAAAATTGCACTTTGATTAATATCAACAGTGAGTACAATAGCTTGAAGTAATAACTTCAGCTTGTTGAGCGCGATAACGTTGGCTACAAATAACTCTAATTGAAGATGAGAAATTCAATTAACTCAATTAACACTTACATAGCTTGATTCAGTTAGTATATATATTTACAAGTGCCAAGAGACAAAAAAATATCCTACAAGCTTTTAATGCTATTTACGCCAGTCTTTGCATATGTACAAAGTTGGTAACCGCTAATCACCTTTGGAATATTTTGTTGTCCAGTTGTTTTAGGGTTGCTGATAAGTTGGCGACGTTGGTTAGCAATGTAGCAAAAATGCAAAAAAGCCAAAAAACTCGAAGGTGCCCTTAGACTGAAGGTTTGCAACTCCTGAAGGTGCCCTTACACTAAAGATATGTGAATCTCTAAGGCACCCTTAGATTCAAGATAGCGAAGAAGGCGAAAAAGACGAAAAGTGTCAGAAAAGTGCCTTACACTGAAGGCAGAGAAGAAGACGAAGATGCCTTAAATCAAACACAGTGAGAAAGACGAAAAGTGCCTTAGTTTAGAGGCGGCGAAGAAAAGCGAAAAAGACGAAGGTGCTCTAAAAATGGTTTTAAGGTTTTTTGGGTACTTTGTCGCATTTTTCGCAAAGAGCAAAAAGGCAAAAAAAGTGAAGGTGGTCCAAAAATGGTTTAAGTCATTCTGGCCAATGTGTCGCATTTTTCATGAACGAAAAAGGGCGAAGGTACCTGAAAAATTGTTTAAGGTAAAATAAAGAAAAAATGTGAAGGTCCAAAAATATGAAATCGGCCTTTGGTTTTTCAGGATGCTCATTACTTGAACAATTTGTTTAAGACTGAGCATAAAAAATCTAACAGTAATAGCCGCCACCATCGCGAGAAGGAAGGCTTCACAAATTGTGAGAGAGAGAGAGCTACTTTTTCAGCAGACAAAAACTAGTGCGATGGCGCACTTTCTCGGCCCTCTATAGAGCTCTATTGAGCTCGCATTCAAGCGTCCATCAACCTCATCACGTTTGGAAACTGGCTTCACAGCCTACCATTGTTGTTTTTGTAAGAACTAATTCGCACCATCCCTGGCTCGAATCAGCCAACTGCCAATGCTCTCTACAGATCAAAACAGCTTGCCAGCTGCCATCGGTCGCCAACCACAACACCATTCAATCAGAAGTTTCTTTCTGAGAACGTCACTCCTTCAACAAGTGAAAGGACAGGGAGGCGTGCCCCTCTGATTACCATCATCATGTTACAAACATATGATCTACTACAAGCTACGGCTATTCAATGACAAGAATGGATTCAACAGCTTCACAACTATTTCAAACAGGAATCTGACCTATCAAAAGCAACTATGTCTGTCAATAGATCAGCTGATCAATGGCAATCACAGGCTTCCTCCATGCACTTCATCCAGAGCCCTTTGTTGTGAAAAAGCATCCAACAAGGTTATCTTCCATGTCTATTCTCAGCTACACACATTTTTTCCAAAGCATGCATGAATCAAGACCTGTAAAACACTGTCTTGTTTTGATACCAATGTAAAGACCCTAAAGGATTTCCCCTAAGATGAGGATAGGAGAACACAATAGAAGAGACTATGGAGCCAAACCGCCCAACCAATCCTAGATCAAACCTGGACCTAGCCCCCAAGCCATGCCATGTGAAGCAAGAGGAGAAGAGAGAAATTGGCAACCTAAACCCAATATGTCGATGGGAGAATCCCTACCTTATTATATAGAGAGTAGAGTCATGTGCATGAAACCATGCAACCCCCATGCAGGTCAACTATAAATAGATCACATCTCTTCATGCAGTCCTCCTACCTATATTTGTCACACAGATATGCAATACACCAAATGTATCAATTAGAGTGTTTGGGTCCTCTCAATGTAATTAATCACAAACTGGCCTTAACATGGCATTAAATCATGGCGCGACCAACAATCTCGAATATTGGAGGGCCGGTCTACCATATTAGGACTATTCTAGGTCCTTAACCAAATATTGCCATAACACAAAGCCTCTCTCAACCTAGGCGTTCTCTCTCTCCCTTTCTCTACTCTCTCTCTCTCTTCTCTCTCCTCTCCCTCTCTATTTGTGTTATGCGGGTGAAGGCGAGGTTGCCGCTCCCAGCATTCGAACCCTATACTACAAAGATGACACAACAGTGGCACCGTTGCCGGGGAGCGCCACACTCTCGTCTTGCCGCATAGCACCCCGCTCTCCTTTATGTCACTCTCTTCTTTTCTCTCTTCACTTTTTTTTTTCCACCAACATTCGGATTTTAAGGGGTAGATTAGCGTGATTAGTGCTACATTTATTGTTTTTTTGAGATTTTTTGTTTGTATGTATTGTGGGGAGAAATTGGGAGGTGAGAGGATCAGTTCCAAGCATCCAATTTCTTCCAAAAATCCAAAAAACTCAAAAAAATTCAAAATATATTTTTGGCAAAAAATTTAGGCGGGAAAACATATAAGATCTAATAACTTTTTGTTCAGATTGAACTAACTTTCGCAGAGCCTTTTGAAGTTCTATCTCACTGAGACAAGGACACATAATTATCTGCAAGAGTTAGTTCCTAGCCATTTTTTCAAAATAGCCAAAAATAGCCCAAAAAAACCTTAATTTTTCTAAAAATACTGCTAACTAACCTTCGTAGAGCCCTCTGAAGCTCCATCTCAGTGAGACAAGGATACATAGAAGGTTGCGAAGGTTCATTCCCAGAGAAAGTGCCTCTACGAAGGTTTCCAAGAAAAAATGATGAGAAAATCAGACAAAATCCTCGCAGACAACCAAATTTCAAGTTTCTGTGGTAAGTAACCATTGTAGAGGATTCTGAAGTTCCATCTCATTGAGACAAAGATACAGAAATTTCTGCGAGAGTTAGTTTGCAGTTTAGCACCCCCTACAAAGGTTCCCAAGATCCATAATAGCAAAATCAAAGGCAGAACCCTCGCAGACATCAATTTTTTGATTTTTTGTGGCCACTAATCTTTGCAGAGAATTCTGAAGCTCCATCTCATTGAGATAGTAACACAGAAAACCCTGCAAGAGCTAGTTTGAATTATTGAGTGATTTGTGAGTCAAAAAGTGGTTTTGAGCCCTCGTAGACATCAATAACTCTCGCACAACTGAGAAGTAACCTTTGTAGACCATCCAATTATTTTGAAAATGTCATTTTCCATCAGAGGTGAATTCTGAGAAGGTTAATTTGAGATAAAAAGTGTTTTAGAACCCTCACAAACAGTGAGTTTTTCATCATATGTGAGAGTTAACCCTCACAAGCTTTTCTAGAGTTAGATCCACATTAGATTTAGCTCATGTGAAGTATGCGAGAGTTACTTCCCAGTAGATCTTGAGAAAATTGGTTTTTTAACTATAAAAAAATACAAAAAAGCCCTCACATAACCAACCCTCGCACTGAGTAACCTTCACAGATAAGATCGATAGAAAGATTTGTCTCGGATCTATCTATTGTGAAAATCTCAGGCCAATCAGAGCTAGGATTAAAAAAATATTTGAAAAAAAAAACCAAGAAAAAGGGCTACAATCACACTACTAGCCAATTGAAACTGGTCAGATATTGTCAAATCTAGGTTGCAGATACAATATCCATCAACATCCAACATCCCTGGATTGAACCAAGTGAATGAACCTCAGATCAAGCCGATCAGTACCAAGAAAAATCAGTATCATCCACATCCGTCACCATCCATACCATCCATCTATCACTCTTCTGTTCCATCTCCATTCCACCTTTTATCTCCTTTTGATAGTGTGACCATCATAGTGTTCGTCTGTTTTATCCATCCATTTATGTTTTTATTCTTCCATCTATGATCAATCTCTATTTACTCTTTTCTTTTTCTACACACTCCAAAAAAAAAAACAACTGGGACACCACAATTGTACAACCCTTGAAGCAATTCTGTATATCGCAAGAATACTACATTCCAGCCATGACTACCAAGTTTGTGAGATTAGCTACATTTCAGATGTGTTCTGATGAGACAGTTCACTAATACACCAAGCGAATGCTCGATCTGGTAAAGGATGTCGATTTACTAAGTCCAGAGACCATAATGTAGAGCTTCTATTTTGGATTACTAGACAACCTGGTATGAAGAAATTTGCATCTTTGGCTGGTGTCCGCTGGCATTCATCCAGTTCCTTCTCAGAAATTGATTGCTGATAAGCGGTGAAAATTGGCCGTAAACAGTTTGTCTGCATAAATGAACTAAAACTACCACAGACGATAGTGTCGCAAAAAGATGACACTGTCGACTTTTTGCGAAAAACCCGACAGTTCCTTGAATCTCATTTAGGGTAGTCCCACACTTTGTCAGATTCATTTCCTTAACATTTGAGGCACTTTAAAATATGCAAAAAAATACGACTCTACATTTTTACTCGCAATTCCTGACAGACAAAAAATGCGAAAAAGACGACATTGCATTTTTACACGAATTCCTGACAACCGACAAATGTCTGAATTGTAGAGAGAGAAAATGCAACATTGTTGTCAAACTCCGTGTATTTATGCAGACTGTGTAATGACACGAGAAAATCCACAGAACTAGATAAACAATGGATGAGGATCAAAATCGATTAGTCAATTAGTAAGAAGGAGAATAATCCAACACTCCCCCTGAATCTGAATCCTTGAATGCCTTGGCCTTCAAACTTAGTTCTACATAGAATCTTCTACGTGCTTCTAAACTTAATGCTTTGGTTAAAATATCTGCTGTCATATCTTGCATTCGACAGTACTGCAATCTGACCTCTTCGTTGCTTTTCTTCTGACGAAATGATACTTCAGTTCAATGTGCTTACTCCTAGAATGAAATCTAGGTTGGCTGATAAAGCATGATAATGTCGTCGGAGCATATTAATGTAGACTGATATTTGAGAGTAAGTTCCTCAACCAAATTGCTTCCTTTGTAACTTGAGCGGTTGTGATATACTCTGATTCAATGGAAGATAGAACTATTGAAGATTGCTTGTGACTGTTCCAGAAAATTGGACCATTGTTGAGGAAGAATGTAAATCCTGAAGTGGATTTACGAGTGTCTACATATCCTGTCCAACTTGCATCTATGTAACCATTGAATAAATTGAGTTTGTCGTTGCCGACTGTTCCATAACAAATGCAAAAGTCCATAGTAGCTCGAAGATATCTCATGACTCTGATAAGAGCCTTTCAATGTGTTACACAAGGATTAGTCATAAACTGACTGAGAGAGCTGACTACAAAGGCATACATAAGAGATCCTATAATAGAATGGTAAGGATACTCATGCATCTACTGCTTCTCATGAGTTGTTTGGGGACACTGGTCCTTTGACAATTTGAGTCCTAGTTCCATTGCTGAGAGAGCTAACTTGCAATTAATCATATTATATTTGACTAACATGTTGTAGATGCAACTCTGTTGTATAATGTAGACCAAGTTCTGTTTTCTGTCTCTGTGGATTTGTATACCAAGGCATAAATGAGCTTCGCCCAGATCGGTCATGTCGAATTCGGAAGATAGCATTGTCTTGGCCTCTTTTATCATATCAACACTGTTGCTGAAAAGCAATGTATTATCCACGTATTAAGTGATAATGATAAAAGACTGCTGCACTACTTTGAAATAAACATTTGAATATAAAGAGCTAGGTGTGTAGCCATGATCAATAAGAAAAGTACTGATCCTTTGAAACCATGCACGAGCATATTGCTTCAAACCATAAACTTCCTTATGGAGTTTACACACATGATTGTGTTTACCCTCAATAATATAACCTTCGGGTTGCACCATGTAAATGTCTTCTTCGATAACTCCATTGAGATATGTTGTTTGTACATCCATTTGATGTATTTCCAAATCTGCTACAGTGGCAAATGATAGCAAAAGTCAAATAGAAGAATGCTTGGCTTCTGGAGTGAAGGTCTCAGTGTAATCAACGTTGTATACCTGAGAAAATCCTCTAGCGACAAGTCATGCCTTTCTCCTGTTGATGGTTCCATCTGCATTGCACTTGACTATGAAAATCCATTTGCAATCAACTGTGTTTCTGCTAGCAGGTAATTCGACAATTATCCATGTCTGGTTCTTGATAAGAGATAAATACTCTTTATCCATAGCTTATTTCTAGAGGGGCCGACTGAGTGCCTCTTGGACAGACGTCGATTCTTGAACAAGGTAGGCTGCAAACTCGTCAATATACCGGTTAGATGATTTGCTTGCTCTTAAAAATCATTTGGGTAATAGAGGAAGTTGATCATTTCCATCATACTATAGTTGCTGAACTGCAACATCATCATCTTCTGATTCGTCGTTGACTTGTTGTTCATCAAAAGTAGAAGAGCTTGGACCTTAATGGGAATAGTCGGCTGCAGAACTGGAAAGTTTAATATGTCGGATGAAATTGAAGAGTCAGCTATGTGGGCGCTTTGCCTTTTCCCTTGAGGTCGATAAATTGATCTTCGATGAAGATGACATCTTGGCTAGTGAATATCTTCGACTCGATGGGACCGAACAACTTGTAGGCTTGCTCTGAAGTAGTGTAGTTGATGAAAATACATTTGATACTCTATAAGTCGAGCTTCTTCCTGAGATCACGAGGTATCTACGCAAAAGCAGTACATCCAAAAACTCGTAGGTTTGAAAAAGAAGGTTTGGTACCTGTCCAAACTTCGAATGGTGTTTTGTCTTAGAGACCTTTAGTAGGACATCTGTTCTGAATATAGGTTGCTGTTGAAACAGCTTTAGCCTAGAAGGACTTCGAAAGTGTCGCGTGTGATAACATGCATTTTGCCGATTCAACTAAGGTTCTGTTCTTTCTCTCAGCAAGACCATTTGACAGAGGCTAATATGAGGTAATATATTGTTGCTCAATGTCGTTGTTAAGGCAATACTCCTTGAATTTGGTGGAGATGTATTCTCCCCCATTATCTGACCTCAGTGCTTTCATTCGTTTGCCAGTTTGATTTTCAGCATGCTCTTTGAATTGTCTGAATTCGATGAAAGCCTTTGATTTTTGTTTAATGAAATAAACAGCTGTTCTTTTGGAGAATCCGTCAATAAAAGTAATATAATACTTTGCATCTTTCCAAAGATGTAGCTATGACAGACATGGAAATCGACCTTACCAGAAGGATAGTCGAGATCAAAAACCATGGATTGTCTGGACATGTTCAAAATAGATACATAATTCAAGGGTCCTAAGTGATGATGCCATAGTAATGCTTTATTGACTAGAATAGAGGTTCTCAAGGCCTGACTAGACTCAGAATAACACTGTGCTTATTCATATAAGTAACTATGCCTCTTTCCGAGTGCAAGGATCTTATTACTCTTATCTTTGCATTGATCAAATTCAAATTCTACCTTGTGACCTAAATCTGTAATTCTACTTACTGATAACTGATTTGTAGAGAGTTTAGGAACATATAAGACCTTTGATAGTAGTTTGAATTGATTATGCTGGAATCTCTACAGTAGCATTGATATTCGTTGATGCAATAGTGGTGGATGTCGTAGTGGTCTGCCCTGCCGTATAAGGCAACATACTGATATTCGACTCGTCATCTAAATTTTCATCCTCCTCTCATATTGCATTGTCCATAGCATTTTGCAAAGTTGCATACTCATTGTGACGTTTCAGCTCACATCTGATCCTTTTAGGAAGGCCTTCCAAGAACCACATAATCATGGCATCTTAAATAATCAATTCAAGTACACACTCAGATCTGAGGCATTTTATTCAATGTAGCCTCGTACCATTTCCATCTTTCCATTTTAATTCTACTTAAAAGTAGGAAAGGGTCTTCCATAAACTTCTGAGGTTTGAACCATGTAATGGGGGCTTGTTTGACAGTCTCCCAATCTGTACGCTCAGTCTCATCTTGATTGTAGTACCAATCTTGTGCTGCACCTGTTAAGGCCATAGGAAAAAGCTTAAGTTTATCTTGAGGGAAAACTTCACCATAGACCTCACAAGAGTCAAAATAGATCTGAAGAAATCTAACTGGATCTGTTAATCCATTGTATTTTGGTAAATCCAAACGGGGTGCTCTCCTAACAATGATTGGATTGACTTCTTGAGGAGTAGCTCTTAGAGCAGCCATCATTACAAATTAAATCAAGCAGACAATGAGATTGGATCTAGATTTTTCAATCAGGAACTATCTCAGTTCAGATATGTAAAATTCCTTTCACTTGACAAGAATCAGATTCCTAAACTGTGAAAAAGATCTTACGATCAAACGATCGACACTTCTCGAAATGAAGAATTCTCAGAATCAGAATCAAATTGAACTAGATTTGACCAAAAATTTGACAAAGACTTGATCTAGAAAATCAGAACCTAAAAAAAGTATTGGCAAAGTTTGACTCGGCGAAGATTCAACAGTGCTATTTTTAATAAAACTCTCTGATTAGGTTTTTTTGACAAATTTAATGGAAATAACCTTCATCAAACTCTCAGACAGAGAATTTGACTCAGATAAATCTAGGGTAGAATTGGTGAAGATTCCTAACACATAAAAATACAATTTTTGTAATTTGACAAGGGTAAAAATCGAGATTTTCTATGATTTTGACAAAATTAACGTTCGTCAAACTCAAAAATGATAAATTACTATAAATAACATAATCAAAAAACTCGACGAAGGATCTGGCGAAGAATCAAGAGTAATACTGGTATTTTTGCAAAAAAGAGACTTTTTTTAAACAAAAATAGGACAATATGACAATTGATCCTCGAAGATACCTTCTATTTTTGGTATTATTTTTTGTCGACCTAGCAATAGATAGATCTGAATCACACCTATGCACAGTGATTCGGATGAAGGTTATTTTTCTGTATTTTTTAGGGTTTTATTGATTTTTTGGAGTTTTTTGATAGTTTTTCTTATGTTTCTCAAAATCTGCTGGGAAGGAATGTTTGCCCTTCAAACTGAAGGTTTTGTGATCAAAATCGAAGGGGCCTGCAACCCAGCAAATGTTTTCTGATAGAGGGTAAAAAGTTATTATCTCTTATGACAATTTTTGTCTCCTTTTGACCAAGATCTGGCAGATTTGACCAATTTTTGTTGTTTTTTCTGATATCTCAAATCTAGATTGATCTTAAGATTGGTGATATGAGTAGTTGTCCCTGTTTAACAGTCAAATAAATTCCAAATAAGAAAATCCACTCAAATCAGGTAAAATCTCTTTCAAAGTAACCCTAAATGCAGATTAACACTATTCATGCCAAGACAAGATGCCTAATGCAAGCTAACCATCCAACAAACATGTTGCAGACTGAAAAATTGGCGTATCTCCCCAGCAATAGCACCAAAATTGTAGTGGGTTTTCTTTCCTTGCCTAACCTCAATCCAAGATCCAAACAATCAGAGAGCAGAAGTTAGTTGTCACGCATAGGTTCGTTCCCATGAGAGTGATAGCCTATCTCAGATTTCAGCATGAATGTAAGATCCACATCTAACTCTAACATCCATTAACCCTAAGCATTAACACTACGACCATTAACACTACGATGTACACTTAAGATAACTTACTCTTTCTCTCTCTCCTCTTCTCTCTCACAAAAAGCATAAGAAATGGCAATACCAATAATACTCAAATCCAACAATTAGCAAACACAATAAAAGCATGAGAGATGGAGGAAAAGTGATAGAGAGCAAGGACATTCACAAATCCATTTCACAAGAGAACCAATATGCTTTATTGAAATGAAGATATGTACATATGTAGCAAACTCGAGTTTGCCCCTTTTTATAGTGGAGAGGAGGGCCTTGACCTCAAAATCCTATTGGCCCATTTCTATCTCCCTAACTATTCAAACTTAAAAAAAGAGTGGGAACCATTCAAAATTGGAGGGAACCAATTTGAATTTAAATTTGAACCAATTTTGGTGGGAGTCCCAACTTTATTCTTTAACTTGACATTTAGGCCCTGTGACATTAAAAGTCCCGCAAAAAGGCCTAAAGTCTTTTTAATGACTTTCTAATTATCAAATAACTATGTGATCATCGGGTTGGACTTACACACGCAGGGTGCCAAATCCCTCTCACTTATTAACTAGGGTTAGTATTCCTTGGGATCTGCAAACCCTCCAACAAAAACATGAAAAAATCATCCAAAACTAACCCTACAATGCAACTTTAACACTGCTATGCATAAACCATGATGTCAAAATGCAAGCTAACATCCATCCATGGATCATAAACATGCAAAAAATGAAAAATTGGCCTATCTCTCAGGCAACGGCACCGAAATTGTAGCAGGTTTTCATATTCACCTTCAACCCTAGAATCTGGAAAAGATTTCAGGTATTAAGCTTCACAACCTTGCATGCTTGAGTGCGTCCCTTGTGTCTCTTTTTCTCCTTTTTGTCACTTGTATCTGTCATGGATTGATTTACTTCTGGCTTCTTGGCAGGTACTAGTTTTTTGGGAGGTCTTGCTAGATATACATCAATTGTCTTGGCACTCTCTGTATCCTCCATTTTGCTGGTGGGTGTTTCCACTATTCTTCTCCCAGTCGAAGTCCCAGTCTTATCGACACTCTTTCCTTGATAAGAGGAGGTGAGTCTTCGATTGGTAGGTTGTACAAACCTTGGGTTATTAGTCTCCAAAGGGGGCAGACTCATCATCAAGTTGGTGGTGGAACCATATTTGGATAGATGAGTTGGTGATGGGAGGGAAACATAATGAAGGGCTTGGTGGGACGGAGAAGGAACTGACAATACTACCGTTGTAGCCTTAGGCTCTTGCAATGTCAAGCTTTGACCACATGTTCAGAGCCATAGCGCACAATCGAAGGGTTGAAGGGCCAATTACGTCCGGTAATGGGACGTGAGCAGGCCCGCTACTGTCTACCAGGCAACCTTCAACCCACCTCGCCGCAGGGCGCTCAATGCATGAAGGCTGCATGCTATAGCCGGTAAAGGCTAGTTCATAGCATATGTGTTGGAGAGCGCCATAGCATATGTTACAATGGCTTCTATAGCTTAGTATCTTTTATGGTTTACGATCATTGGCATCTACAGCAATTGTACTGTTTTTGATTATTCTATAATAGATAGTGTGCAGCTCTGATTTTGTGATTCGTGTGTGGTGTATGGTGCGAATGCTTGTGAGACGTTGTTGTCTGTTATCCTCCGAGTTTACATTTGCCTCAGCAAAGCATCAAGAAATGAAGAGGATTCTAACATGTCATGCGAAAGTTCGTTCCCATGAGAGCGATAGCATAATTCAGATTCAAACACATGTTTGTGATTCAACATATAACACTACAATCAACTAACCCTAAACCACATGATCAAGCTTACTTCTTTTTTTTCTCTCTTTTCTCTCGCAAAAATAGAAACAAGATTCAATCCCAATAATTAGCAAGTCCAAATAACAAGATCATAAGAAAACATGAGAGATAGAGCAAGGACATCCAATTGCAAATTGCTAGAGTTTCCACCTTCTTGATTGAACATGAAAAATGAATTACAATTTTTTTTATTTATAGTGAATTTCTATGACATTTGGCCTGAATGCTTATTGGCCAATTCCTACCTCCCTCCTTATTTAGATTTGAATTTGAATTTGAGGGGGAGACCACTTTTATATAGTAACTTGACCTTAGGCCCTGCGTCATTTCATTCATGCAAATTGGCCTAAAGTCCTTTTATTAACTTCTAACCAATCAAATAACGATGTGATCATCAGGTTTGACTTACACACGCAGGGTGCCAAATCCCTCTCACTTTTTACTTGCTATTAAATGAAGAATCTAATTAGGAACTAGGGTTGCCTCAATATCCACAAACCCTCCAACACAAGTCTTATTTAGACTAACTAACTTAATCTTAGAAATTGCAGGTGGGCACTCTTCCCAGTAAATCTGCTAATAGCCCTAGCGTGAGTGTAAACTCCCGGGCTGGATCTAAGCGGAACCTCTTGTGATCTCCTTTTAGAATCTCTTTGAGTCTTACTAGCATCCCATAGGGATTTGAATCCTATTAGGACTAAATGGTTCTAACACATGGTCTCTCGAGGTTCAATTATATTTTATCTAAGATCATAGGTCTTTCGAAATGAATACTTACTGTACCTTCCCTTGCACCATGAATCAGTAACCCACAAAATTATCAAATGGCCGCACCTCTTAGATATTGTTTTGTATTGTGCATTCAAGGATGGATGTCAATAGCATTCGTCATGTTTGACACTCTACACGAACATGTCCGCACAAGTGACTGAGCCATTGAAATAGTCACAGAAGTACATTGGTTCAGAATCACATATACTTTTGCATAGACCCCTTCTAGATACTACTATCCACACATCTAATTAGCAGTTGGAAGTGATCATCATCTCTCTCTGTGGTCATACTTCTAAGAGCCTAGAAAATTCTCATTGACTCGAGAGTGATTAGGATGGCCCCCAAGATTAGAAGTGGCGTTACCTAATCACTCATGTAAGGGCAATGTGGGGCCTTCCAACATAGGAGATCTTTCAGAGGGACCAATTCCCGGATGTAAAATCCGCCCATCAAGAACAAACAGTCAAAGTTGATCAATCAACAAGAGCAGTAAAGCTTGTGTCAG
The DNA here is from genome assembly GCA_029204225.1 of Diphasiastrum complanatum. NCBI lineage: Eukaryota > Viridiplantae > Streptophyta > Lycopodiopsida > Lycopodiales > Lycopodiaceae > Diphasiastrum > Diphasiastrum complanatum. The sequence goes on along the minus strand of MU832079.1, from coordinate 34,664 downwards.
ATAAAATGGATGATGACTCTTTTACAACAAACCATACTATTGATTGTCCAGAAAGAAAGACAAGTCTAATACTCATTATGATTTTCAATTAGACATGGTACAATGGAAAGAGTCATTAGCAATTGTGGATTGCATGTCTATTTGCAATTGCAAAAGAGATTTGAAGCTACTTCAAGAACCACCAAAAAATAAATACCAAGGATATACTAGTTACTTCTGATGTGAATCTTGTAAACATTGATTGCAATTCATAGTCTTTGTAAAACAAGATTATGAGACCAACCGATAATTTGTATTGAGCCACTTAGATATGGTGAATGCATAGTTCTCAACAATCTTTTATACAAAGCTACACATGCATCTTCACTTTAAAGATCTTCCATTCAAAGAGACTTTTAAATAGAACACATGAAAATGTAGAGCAAAAACAAGGTCAAGTTAACTCTCAAAATCTTGGTTCAAGGTGGGAATAGGGCTAGTGGTAGCAGGGGTCATTTTTCAATGAAGTCACATTTTCCATTTGTATATTTGTCTACAAATAAAACAATAGATTTTATAAGCAGATCCTTATCTACGATTGAAAAGAATAAGTTTATTTTAACTTTATTACCATAGAGCGTTCTGCAGCATTCAAGCATTGAGGCTAGTGTCGTGGAGCTGTCACCAATTTTGGTGGAAAGTACTATTGGACATTTGGAGGAACACCATGTAGTGTGAGGTCTTTGGCAACTTATGTGTGTAAGTCAACCCGATGAGCACATTGATATTTCATTCATTAGTTAGAAATGAAAGTGATTTTAAGGCCATTGCATAAATCAAATCGATTAGAGGCCTAAAAATCAAGTTAGATGAATAGAAGGTGTTTCTCACCTAGTTTGAAATTCAAATGTGTAGGGAGGTAGAAATTGGCCAATAGCCAATAGGGCCAAATGCCTCTGTCCACAATAAATAGTGGCACAATGTATTTTATTTCTCATGTTCAATCAAAGAAAGGTGGAGATTCTACCATTTTGGCATGGGATGTCCTTGTTTTTCCTTCTCCTCCATCTCTCTCATGTTTATTAGATTTGATGTTCATGTTGTTATCTTTATGAGAGAAAAGATTGAGAGATGAAAAGTGAGCCTTGATGTTACATACCTATGTTGTCGAAAAGTGGTGTGCAGAAGATAGGTCTAGTTCGAAAAGAAACAAATAAAAATAATTCGTGTGTCTAGAAAGAAAAATTTCGTGCATGGCGGAATAAACTATCTTCATCTTTCCAATGCATGAATACACCTATCAATTTCAAACAAGACAATAGTGATAGAAATCATGTTTGAACTTATAGTAACTAACTTTGAAATCGTCAGTACTACAGTGATTATGTATCCAAAAAATTAAGCATCGAAAATTATCAAACAAATGATTAGTCGCAAATTGTTCGCAAATTAATCGTGAAGAACTACAAAAACGCATACATTCTGAGACGAAGCTGAATGCAATAAAGAATAGTATTGATTCAAAATGAAACAGAAGTAAATGAGTACAATAAGTTGCGGATCAAAGCCGTGTACTCTATGCTATCTCTGAGTGACTAAAATAAAAGTCTGAATTAATGCACAATGCTGATAAGTAGTAGCGCAATAGCAATCTCTAAAACAACTCTAAGAAGGGTGAGCTAGAATGCTTAGGAGTGTTCAAGCTCGCAGGCCTTGAGAGAGAGAGAGAGCTAACTATTCAAATGCTTCTGATAATTCTGATTTTCAATTAATTAAACTGTATGACTATGAACAGCTATTTATACTATGAAATTAGGTCGTCAATTGCAATCGCCAGTTGGCTGGTGATCAGCCATCCGATCCTTGTCATTGATTGCTGATAAGCGGTGAAATTGGCCGTAAATGTTATGTCTGCATAAATGAACCAAACCTGTAGCTTTGTAGAAATGAACTAAAACAGCCTCAGGCGACACTGTTGGGTTTTTCACGAAAAAGACGAAAAAGGAGAAGGTGTCCTTAAATCTCATTTAGGGTTGCCCCACACTTTGCTAGAGTCGTTTTTTTTTAACATTTGAGGCTCTTTGGAAAAAGCAAAAAATGTGACACTATGCTTTTACACGAGATTTCTGTCAGGCAAAAAATGCGAAAAAAACGATACTGCATTTTTCAACGGGATTCTTGACAGGCAAAAAAGGAGACACTATCGTAAAACACTTGTAATTCTGCAGACTGTGTAAACACACAAGAAAATCCACAGAAATTGCTAATTGATGTCAACCATGCTGAGCCTAAGTGATTGCTAAACATTCTTAATGTTTACTCCTCACAAACTAATGAGAATAGGAAGAGTGACCAACTTCATGAGTAGTTTAGAATCCACTTGCAAAAGGCCAAGGCAGAGAAGAAGCTTCAATAGTTGAAGATGATTCAAAAGTGACCTATATTCCCAAATCTGTTATGACCATTACACTTTAGCAAGGTGATCAAAGGATATTACTAAGTTTATCATTAGGAGAGCTTACACCCTTTGCTTTACAAACATTCAATATGAGTTCAAGCTTAGAGAGTCTTTAAATGATGAGAGACCCTTCAAATACACTGAGATAAAGGATGTGGTTGTAGATTTTCTAGAGGTCATTATTGTTGGAATTTTAATTCCACTTCAAACCCTATTTGATCAGTTACCTCTATATGCATTACCAGGTATTCCTTTTAGGTATCCACAATAGAGTCCCAGACCTAGTTATCTACTCAAGAACCTGCTGCAGATGAAGAATCTGCAAAAATACATGCAAGTTTGAGACATGTTCACAACACTACACAAAGTCAACCGAATAAGTCAAGGAATGCCAAAGAGTCACCACTCGAACGAGTCAAATCCATTCGATAGTCAACAATCATTTGATAATCGACTATACTCGACTCGACAATCCTTCGACAAAACTATCAGCACCATCAACTCGACGATCATCGTAAGACGTCCAAACCTAACAACTAACCTTTTCTTTTCAAGGACTATCATTACTACTATCAAATGAGACTTCACACATGCTTCACTGTACAATCAACCTAAAGGCTGACGTGTAATAGAGTATTTGCATTGTGTATATATGCAGAGTTAGATGCATAAATACATATATAATCAGCTTAGATGTATTGATTTATCAAATCAGATGTATTGCACTAGTAATGTATTTACCAAGATGCCTAGCACTATTGTCCAATTCAAACTGTTCCCCTAGGCTTGTATACTGATAAGTAGATTTCCTTACATCAATCTCATGTACATTCACACAATCTAATATACTCTATGTTTTTCAAGTCATTGTATAATTGTGTGAACGATTATTGTTGTTTCTACTTTTGATTGTGAATCGAATACTCTTTATTCTCCTTGTGTGTCTTATCGGCTGAGTCGGAGTGCAGAATCATGACTATCCTTGACACCTTTGAATCATGTAATTATGATTGTCTAAGACACCTACTGACTCATCGATTAATCGATTGGTTCTGTTGTGACAGATGATTCCAACATGGTGCTCTTTTATTAGTAGTCTTCCACAAATGATTGAGTCCGAACAAATACCACAATGGGAATACAACACCATTGAGCTACCAAGACATGTCATTATGAAGATGGCTAGATATTCCCAATACCTAAGAGTAGTTGTGTGATTCAAAGGATGTTCTACCAACCAAACCGTACTCCTTGACCAATAAAGGTTTCTCACGTCTTTAGATACATGGCTTGGAGAGAGTGTATCTCTAATATTAATTTTGATTGACTTAACTCATTTCCTAGCATTTCCCATACACGTTAACGACTCAATAGACACCATAAATGTTCATCAATACTCAATATCTTGCACTCATTTCTATATATAGTTCAAAATTATTATGGATTTATCATGATGATCTAGATGACTCTCTAACTCAAAAGACAGCATTTTACTCAAGGCTATAGGACTTTGCTCTAATCAAAATTCTAAAAGATAAAATTCTAGCCATAATCTTAAAAAACAATGTTTGATGGAGGTAGTGTAGGTCTAAATCTGTTTTCAGGCTCACAAACTATATTCTCATTAGATGTAGAGAAGGTTTGGAAATCGTTGATGGATTCATAGCTTTTTTTATTCTCTCATGTCATTAATCTTATCTTTCATGGACTTGGTGGTATGCTAAATTCTTGTAAAAAATTGTTTAAATCTATCTTGATTATTTTATGATTTTATGTTTGTGAGTACATTTCACATGTGTGGAGCATGTTCCCACATGTGTAAAATAGTTAGAAATAGTTTATAATGTTGAATTTAGGGGTATCATAAAGATTGCTAGTCAAGCATCTTGGTGTCACTAGGTGATAGGGCCAATTTTGGCTTTAGAGGTCAAATGGTCAAGTACACATGCTTTGTCATGATTAGGCCGAAATTCAATTGTGATGTAACTCAAGCTAGTTAGGTTGCTTACACATGTCAAGTTTATGTTTGATGAGTGATGCACGCTATGTGGTGGCAAAAGTCAAAGGGTCCAATCCTAAGGGAGAGATGTGTTGGAAGGGTCCAATAAAAAATGAGGGATGTTGCATCACACATCCAATAGCATTAAGGAGACTATGTTTAAGGGGTCCAATAAGAATCAAGAATGGATCTCCATGAGTTTCTATATGTACTTTCAGTCCCTTCATTAATGTATGAGAGATCTATGAGTCTATTGAGTCAATTTGGAGATTTGCCAATTTTGCTTGTATTGCCTTCTCTCTCTAGATGAGCCCAAAAGTGGTATTTTCTCTCTCTGCCCAAGGAGAGGGGCTTATTGAGACTTATTTTATTTCATGAAGTCTTCCACATGTGTAAACACCTTTTGGTAATGAATGAATGCATGTAGAATGGTCTTATTGACTTAGATCTTGTCATTGATCTTGGATTTCAATCAATAGGTGATCTATAGTGCATGAGCCAAGCTTAGGAGATCATGTTCACACTTTAGGCATTCCCACATGTGTAAATTTTCACATGGTATCAAAGCCTACCTAAGCTTTTGATGCATCTATCATCCATAGTTTCAAAATCAAGTTCTAGAGAGTGGTGATTGCATCTCCCATGCTATCTCAAGGAAATTTGGATCAAGAGGGTTCATTATCATAATGATTGAATCATTTCAGGTACTATATGGAATTCAGTACTCAGGCACGTGTGAAGTACAACCAAGTTCATCTGAAAAGTTCTCTTCCAAGTTAGATCCAAATTTGGTGCTAGATAGCTTGTTTGAAAGCTAGTTTTGTCTAGTTTTTGTAGCAACTCGTTTCAATCATTTGGTAGAGCCAATCAAAAGCTATAAGCTTTTGAAGAGGGTTAGGTAGGGCACCTAGACATGTGTGGACACATTTGGTTAGTTTGACCAAAAAATTCAAGAGGAGGCTTGCCAATGTCATCTATTTGAGATCTAGTCATCATTTTGAGGTCATAGTCTTTCATACAATTGGCTTGTATTTGAAAGATTTGTGTCTTCTTGGAGTGTTTCACACGTGCCAAAGATAGTTTGACTCAAAATTTGCCTATACTCCATCAATTGAAGAGAGGTTGATCTAGTTTGAGAGAAATTGGTAGAGCTAGTGAATCCATCTCACATCTTGTTGCAAGATCTTGCATAGGAGTTGGTAGTACACCTTTCAAGGATCCTATAGTGAGAGAGAAGTAGCATTTTATTGGCCAAATCACAAGGAGTCTTCACTATTACATGGCATCTATGGATTCCTTTCTATTGAAATCTAGTGAGAGCCTATCTACCTCCAGCTATTCTATTTGGAAGGTTAGAATGGAGTTGATTTTTGTGCTCCAAGATGTGATGAAGATTGTGCTAGGACTTGAGGAGGAGCCTCAAGAGCTCCAAGAGGTCCAAAAGTACAAAAAGAGAGTTAGGATGGCTCTACATATCATAAAGATAAATGTTTCAAATGAATTGTTGTGTGATATTGGCTCATGTACCACATCCAAGGAGGCTTGGGACACATTGGAATCCATCTATAGTGGAAAGGTGAAAGCATACTTCATAAAGGACAAGCCAAGAGGAAGGGACAAAGAGCAACGTCAACATTTCATGAAGGACAAGTCAAAGGAGGAGAGTTTATAAGAGTCATCACAAACATCAACAAGTTGCAAATCCAACAAGAAGTACTTCCTTTATGGTAATAGTGGGCATTCTGCTTCTAATTGTTTCAAGAAGATAAATGATGATAAGGTAGCAAGAGGGACTAGTTGTGGTAATATTTTCAAAATTGATGATAATCCTTATGGAAGTGTGGCCAAGAGGAGCTTGGATCATCTCAAGGAGGAGGCAAGTGATCTACCTCAATCTATGTTCCAAGATGGTGAAGCCCATGAAGATAGTCCTTTGGCAAAAGCACATGGAGAGTTATTGCCAAGGAGGTCTACTTCTCATCGATTCTCTTATCTTGTTCATTTGGATGATCTCATTTCATCATGTAGAAGCAGAGATAGTGCTATTTCATGTGACTTCTTGCTTGAAGACTTCAATTGGAGGTACCTCTTATCAAAAGTGCTTGATATGAAAATTGCAATAGTTGATAGTTTGGGGATCTTTAGATCCATTTTATTTGCCAATATTCCTTTGCACATAAGGAGTAAGGATAATACAATTTCAATCAAGAGGACGATGGTAGGATTCTCAAATCTACCAAAATTCCAAGTGTATGATGGAGATTTGCCAAGGCTTGAGGAGGAGTCTTCTCAACACATGGTTTCAAGGGGATCTTCAACGGGCAAGGCCGAGTCTTTGTGGCTCAAAGTTCATGGTAAAGAGAGGCAAGTTTCAGGTGGTATTCACTCCAACATATTCTCTCATGCTTCTCTTTCATTACTTCGTACCATCTTGCTTTTATGAGGTTTCTACATCTCATAGTTGGAGTGAGATAATGATTGTCTTGAATCATGCCTCTAGTATGGACATATTACTTGTCATTCATGGCTTAGATATGTTTCCAAATTACTTAGAAAGCAAGTGGTTAATTCATCAAGTGTATGCTCTTGGATCTAGTAAGAGCAAAAATAAGTTTGATACTCATAGTTTGAAAAAAAACATGTTTTTACATGGTTTGAGGAAATTTGTAAGCTTCTCTTGAGATTAAGTGAAGCATCCAAAGAGGACACTTACATCCTTGAGCAAGTGTTTAGCCTCAAGAAGATCAAGATTGCATTTTATTTTAAGATTAGATCCATATGGAGTTTACACACATGATTGTGTTTATCGTCGATGATATAACCTTCGGGTTGCACCATGTAGATGTCTTCTTCGATACTCCATTGAGATATGCTGTATGTACATCCATTTGATGTATTTTCAAATCTGCTACAGCGGCAAATGATAGCAAGAGTCGAATAGAAGAATGATTGACTACTGGACTGAAGGTCACAGTGTAATCGACGTTGTATACCTGAGAAAAACCTATGGCTACTAGTCGTGGCTTTCTTCTGTTGATGCTTCCATCTACAATATTCTTGAATTTGAAAATCCATTTGCAATCAACTACATTTCTGCTGGCAGGTAATCCGACAATTGTCCACGTCTGGTTCTTGATAAGAGATGAATACTCTTTATCCATAGCTTCTTTTCAGAGATCTGAGTCAGGTTGACTGAGTGCCTCTTGGACAGACGTCGGTTCCTGAGCAAGATAGGTTGCAGACTCGTCGATATACCGGTTAGGTGGTCTGCTAATCCTTAAAGATCTTATGGGTAACACAAGAAGTTGATTATTTCCATCATACTGTAGTTGCTGATTTGCAATATCATCATCTTTTGATCTCTCGTTGATTTGTTGTTTGTCATGAGTAGAGGAGCTTGGACCTTCAATAAGAATAGTCAACTGGAGAACTAGAAAGTTCAAAGCGTTAGGAGAATCTGATAGGTCGGCTACATGGAGCATAATCAGTAACAATGAAGTTTATCATTGATTTTTAACACCTCAGTGTCCTCGGGCTAGACACATATGCTCTGATGGCCGATGGTTTGTGTTTGAATGTGTGTTCCCACCATGCAGATTGCGGTGCCAATGCCAAGACACAAAATCGTGTTCCCTTTTATTTCTTTGACAGTGTCATGCAGATCTAGATGTGCACATTCAGGATCTCGGCCTACATTTCAGATGTAAAAAAAAGTGGTTCCGGGATGTGCACAGAATCCAGGAACAAACTTAACTGAAACATTCGGGATGTGCAAGCTTTCAGCAAAAATGCATGTGTTTGATAAGCTTGCACTTCCCAAACTGGAGGCTCATCCTGGGCACATCTGATGCAGTAGAATGCATGTGGCCATGCAGAAATGGAGCATTATAATGTGAGTTCAGAGAGAGAGAGAGAGAGAGAGAGAGAGAGAGAGAGAGAGAGAGAGAGAGAGAGAGAGAATCAACGAAGGATCGAACATCTGAGTGAAAATGATAAGGAGGGGAATCAATGAATGATCAAGCATCTGTGTGAAAGGGATAGGATGGAGGGAGACATTTAGTGGTGAGAATCGCAAGCAAGGAGGAATAAAGTAGTGGTAGCATTAGTATTGGTGTTTGTTATCTTTTAGGCGGATCAATATGGTGGCATTTTAATTTTTCTCTCAATGCTCTGATGTGGCTGCTTTGCTTCTCTCTCAAGCCTCTCACCTATTGGTGTTGGCATTTTCATATCTCATCTTCCTGAGAGGACTCATTAGTCCATCAAGAGGTTTGTTTATCATGCGTATGTTTAGAGAGCCTGGTAGGGTCCAGTGGGGGTCAATCTTGGTTACTACTAGACTCACTTCTTGGAGATGGATGTAGCAAGTGACTTGATTTTGCCATTGTACCTATCTTGGATTTATCTCCTTTACTCTCCTAAATCCTATGTTAATCTTCCTCCATTCATGCTGCTACATTTTAACTCATGTTGCTGCACAGTCTACATATTTACATGTAAAATAAGACAGATGAAAAATGCGTCTGTCTGCATAAATAAAAGTAAATTTCCACAGGCAAAAAAGATGACAGTGTGTTTTTACACGTGATTTGAAATAGGCGAAAAGGACGACACTGCCCTACAAATGCCAAAGGTGTCCTAACGAAAAAACGAAGGTACCCTGTAAATCAAATCTTAAGGCATTTGTCAGATTATTGCATTTTTCACATCTTCACCAACGTTCATTTGTCAAATTGTCGCATTTTTCGCATCTTCACCAACGTTCATTTCGCATCTTCACCAACGTCCCATGCATTGTGCAAAGAGATTTGATAACGACAACAGCCACCTACGATCTCTCATAGACAACACATCCACTTTGTACTTTCTTCATCTGCACACCTGAAACATTATGTATATATTGGATACCATCTGCGTATTTATCAAACAAGTGTGTGTGAAAAATATAGCAAACATCAAAAGCTTATCAGAGATAGACGAAGTAAATGCTTTCGTGCATCGATTCTTTGTATTGTCAATAATAGGTTTATTTCTTTTTCAGATTGGATTAGCTTTGTGATGCACGCGGTTTCGTCCGCTATTGTCTTGTGCTCACCTACATTATTGACCTGTATATTTTGCTATACTTAATCTGATACAGCTCTGTTTGTTCTGCATTCAGATTTGTGTCAATTTTGCAATGCTTTTCTACATTCTGTCTGACTATCTTATTGCTTAATCTGGTAGTCTGTTCTTAGCGAATTATTATTAGTCTTGTCTTTCTTGACTAATTCACGACTGATTATCAGTCTAGCTCAGTCTAGCTCTTCGCGACTGATAATTTGTCTAGCTGTTTGTGACAAATTATTTTTCTGATGTTTTGATGCTCAATGTTTGGCTACGTAATCAGATCGAACATGATTTCTATCACTAATGTTCTGTTCGAGTCTGATAAGCATAGTCATGCTTAGGGAAAGAGTGAGATAGCTCATTCTGCTGCGCACGAACACTTTTCGTTCGAGTTTGTTTCTTTTTTGAGTTTCTAGTTGGCTCCTTTTCGTGTTCATTTCTTTTCGAGCTATTTTTCGTGGGACAGAGATTATTTCTCTCTGATCAAGAACCAGACATGGTCATTAGTCAAAGCTCCTATTGACTACAATATCATTGATTGCAAATGGATCTTCAAGATCAAGTATAATGCCAATGGAACAATTGATCGAAGGAAGGCAAGACTGGTAGCACGAGTATTCACTCAGATCCCCAACGTCGACTACAGTGAGACTTTCAGTCCAGTAGTCAAACATTCGTCGATCCGAGCCCTCCTATCATATGTTGCAGTTGTCAACCTCAAAGTGCATCAACTTGATGTACAAACAGCTTATCTAAATGCAGTTATACAAGAAAACATCTACATGATCCAGCCCGAAGGATACGTTCCGGAAGGTATGAAGAATCATGTCTGTAAACACCATAAGACACTCTACGGCTTGAAACAGTCTGCCAAAGCTTGGTTTTAGAGGATCAACACATTCCTCATCGAACAAGGTTTCCAACCAAGCACTGCTGATTGCAACGTCTATTCCAAGTCGCTGCAACAATCCTTCATTATGACCACCTTGTACGTGGATGATACGATGTTTTTCAGCAACAATACCAATTTGGTTAAGGATTCTAAGCAAATGTTGTTTTCAGAGTTCGACATGACTGATCTGGGTGAAGCTCACTTCTGTCTGGGCATTCAGATCCATAGAGACAGAGCGAGACGACTGATGTATATCACTCAACAAAGGTATCCTCACAATGTTCTTAACATATATAATCTAATGAATTGTAAGTTAGCTCACTCACCGATGGATCTAGGCCTGCATTTGTTAAAGGACCAATGTTCCCAGACCAAGCATGAAGAGGAGCAGATGAGAGAGTATCCTTATCGATCGATACTTGGATCTCTCATGCACACAATGTTCTATACAAGACATGACATCTCTTTTGCAGTAAGCTCACTCAACCAATATATGGCTAATCCTGACATTACCCATTGGAAGGCTCTCATAAGAGTCCTGAGATATATTCGAACTACCATCGACCAGTGCATCTGCTATGAAGAAGTCAACAACGACAATCTTCATCAGCTCAGTGGATATTCTGATGCAAGCTAGGGAGGAGATGCAGACAATCGTAAGTCCACATCTGGATTTACATTGCACATTGAAATCAGATATCACTACATCAAGGGCAAGGTTCTCAACAAGGAGGTAAGCTTAACGTACTGTAGAACGTAGGACATGGTTGCAAATATATTCATGAAGGCATTAAGTGTTAATGCACACAACAAGTTTTGTGCATTCCTTAGTCTGAAGATCAAGGCATTCACAGATCCAAATTAAGGGGGGGTGTTGAATTTATCTTTTTACTCTCCTAAATCCTATGTTAATCTGTCTCCATTCATGCTGTTGCATTTTTACTTATGTTGTCGCACAGTCTGCATATTTACATGTAAAATAAGACAGGCAAAAAATGCGACCGTCTGCATAAATACAAGTAAATTTCCACAGGCAAAAAAGACGACATTGTGGTTTTACATGTGATTTGTGACAGGCGAAAAAGGCGACACTGCCCTACAAATGCCAAAGGTGCCCTAATGGAAAAGCGAAGGTACCCTGTAAATCAAATCTTAAGGCATTTGTCAGATTGTCGTATTTTTCGCATCTTCACCAACGTTCATTTCAGCGAAGGCTGATGTCGCGGCCTTTTCACGCTCATCCCATGCACTGTGCAAACAGATTTGACAACGACAGCAGCCACCCACGATCTCCCACAGACAGCACATCCACTTTGCACTTTTTTCATTTGCACACCTGTAACATTATGTATATATTGGATACCATCTACGTATTTATCAAGCAAGTGTGTGTGAAAAATATAGCAAGCATCAGAAGCTTATGAGAGATAGACGAAGTAGATGCTTTCGCACGTCGATTCTTTGTATTGTCAGTAATATGTTTATTCCTTTTTTAGATTGGATTAGCTTAGTGATGCACGTGGTTTCGTCCGCTATTGTCTTGTGCTCATCTGCATTATTGACCTGTATATTTCGCCATACTTAATCTGATACAGCTCGATTTGTTCTGCGTTCAGATTTGTGTCAATTTTGCAATGCTTTTCTACATTCTGTCTGACTCTCTTATTGCTTAATCTGGTAGTCTGTTCTTAGCGAATTATTATTAGTCTTGCCTTTCTCGACTAATTCGCGACTGATTATCAGTCTAGCTCAGTCTAGCTCTTCGCGAATGATTCGCGACTGATAATTTGTCTAGCTGTTCGCGACACATTATTTTTCTGATATTTTAATGTTTAATGTTTGGCTACGTAATCAAATCAAACATGATTTCTATCACTAATGTTCTATTTGAGTCTGATAGGCGTAGTCATGCTTAGGGAAAGAGTGAGATAGCTCATTCCGCTGCGCACGAACACTTTCCATTCGAGTTCGTTTCTTTTTTGAGTTTCGAGTTCCTTTTCGTGTTCGTTTCTTTTCGAGCTATTTTTCGTTCTTCACACACATCCCCCTCTTTCCCAACAACCTAGACTTGGGATTATCATGTAGCCTTATGTTAACTTTGGGGCAAATTAGATTTTATTCTCATTAGTTACAAATAGAGACTAGACACTTTCAAGTCTGATGCTAAATAACACATAGGGGGTATGTACCTAGAGTACACCCCCCAACTCCCCTCCCGATTTTCGGCCGCTCTGGCCACTGGCGCCTGGGAGCAGATGTCAAAATCGGCTCTTGGATCCCGGGCACCGACTCCCTGAGATGCACTCCTGAAGCGCCACGTGTCAGCCTATAGAAATCCCATAAGCGAAAGAGGGAGTTTTCCAGTGGGCCGTACAAGTGGAAACCCCCCATTGCCTTGCATGTGAATGCCCTGGTACGGTGTCGGGGTTGGGGTACAGCCTCGTGCGCATGCATAAAAGCATGTGCGCAATGTATTCCCAGCCCACTTTCAAGATGTTCTTCAGGAAGATAAGATTTGTTGTGGAGGGAAGACCTCCCTCGAAGGCGTTCGGCCCTGGGAGGGGCCACTACCTGAGGGTGAGAGCCTGAGGGCGTGTGCCCGAGCAAGCGAAATGCCCGAGAGGAAGAGGGCCTTCCCCTGTGTAATCCCAATGTGCGAAGGTGGACGGTTTTTTTTCTCTCTCAGGTTTTTCGTACAGCTGTACGGGCGTATGATCACACGTGTGAACTTGGTGAACTTGGACAATTTGTTTTGTTTTTTTGTGATTTTTTTTCACATTCTATTTTTTTTCCGCATTTCTAGGACAAATTTTTTTACATTTTTGTCAATTTGCTGTTTGTTGGAATGTGCATGTGGACAGTCAATAACACGCTACCACATAACACATGAACATTTTACCATAAAGGTGCATGTGCTATGTGGCAGTCCGTCATTGGCGTCCACATGCACATTTCACTAAAAAAAACTCATGTGCTATGTGTCAACATTTGATTGGCTGATTATATAAAAAAAAAAGTCACAAAAAATCACTAGTTGTAGAATCCACATTGAACATCGTGTGTGAGAAGGTCATGGAAAGATGGTTCGAAAATACAAAGTGGGAAGATCATGGGAAGATGGTTCCAAAATACAAAGGAAACCTAGCACTTGGCATTAGCTTTTAAATTATAAGCAGTTCATTCATTAGTGCCATCCAAAGTTTCTTTGGTATCAAGTTTGGAGCCTCCGTTGCAAACGAAGAAGCATTCATTAGTGCCAGGGGCTGATCGATGGCGGCTTTGTGGACGAGGGCGAGCGGCTGCTGAAGGATTGATGTTCCTCTTCAAAACCGATGGGGTCTGAAAATCAAGGCAGATACAAAGTTTTGAAGTTTTGGGGAAAATTTAAAAACCCCTGACCTGACGCAGCAAGTTTTCTGAGAATCATAGAACAAAATTCTGCTAGTTTTTCAAATCCGACGCAGGATTGAGGATTGAGGATTGAGGTTGAAACTCCGGTTCTCCATTGCGCTGCTAGCCGCGACGCCGCGACGCTCCAGAGAGCCACCAAATGATGGATTGACAAGAGCGATAGGATCAACGATGAACCTGCGCTACAATACCAGTATTTTCAGCCTGTCCAGTTGAGAAGGAAGCACGTTTGACACAAAGATAGCAAGATACAGCCATAGGGAAGACCAACGCCCCATCTACGACCTGATCAAAGCTGGTTTGTTCTCCTGGACTTGCAAGCTACTGCTCTCTACAATTGATTGAGTTGCTCAGGTACCGTTCTTCATTGGAAATTGAGTTGCTCAGGAACGTCCCCCATCTGCTATGCAAACTAAGACACTGCATGTCCATAGCAAACACAGCCCTCCTTCATCAGATCTTTGCATGCATGCGGACAGAATCGATCTTCCTTTGGTGTCAACCACGTTAGTTTTCTGTCAGTGGCAGTAGTATTCATAGACAGATTGAATCTTGCTTTTTGCGCTGGTGATCAACGGTGGTTCAGACCTCAGTTCAGACCTGTCATGAGGTTTCTAGTCTGTGAAGACGACTGAATTATAACTTACCAGTGCTGGTTGCCCTACCAAGTCGTGCATCACTCCACGCACCTAGCTTCCATTCCAATCAGGATCGATTCAGACATCTCTCTGATTACCAACAACCAGCAACTGCGCCCTGCCTTGTTTCATCAAGCGAGAAAATTATCAAGGGGTGAAAACGCTGGTTTGCAGAAAGGAAAAGAGCGAACTGTCAAAGACTAAACAGATTGGTTGCCGAAAACTCTGTTGGTGAGCGCTTGAAGTTGGCGCAAGTTTTTTGATTTTTTCAGCTCAAAGGAACGGATCTACAAAGCATCAATAGTCAATTCATGTGAGACAACAATTTCAAAGACTGCTATTTGGGGCATCTCAAGTATTTTCAATGGATGATGGCAATGAGGACATTCGCACTATGGATCAAAGTGCAAATCAACACAAAAAGAGACCTGCTTCACCATCTCTTCCATCCCCACCTGCCTCTAATCGTCCTCGCCATGAATCACCTATTGTTGCATCTCTTCCTTCGCTTGCACCGTATTGTCCCCCACATATT
Organism: Diphasiastrum complanatum; assembly: GCA_029204225.1. Taxonomy (NCBI): domain Eukaryota; kingdom Viridiplantae; phylum Streptophyta; class Lycopodiopsida; order Lycopodiales; family Lycopodiaceae; genus Diphasiastrum; species Diphasiastrum complanatum. The sequence continues at coordinate 19,643 of MU832079.1, read as the reverse complement.
TGTTCTCCTGTTTCTTCTTCTCCTTCGTCATCCTCGCAGAATCCTATACCTCATCCCTCCCGTGTTCCTTGTCCAGGATGCGGACATTTATATATGCAGGTTGCAGGCCTTTCCTGGCATCAAAATGCTTGTACTGTCTTCCAACAACGAGCTTCCCTTTTAGAATCTCTCCAAACCCCTCATCCTACTCCACTTTCTCCTCCCGACTCAAGTTGGGCTCGCAATCTTGATATTTTGGGCTCCTTTTATCTTGGTTTTCCTCGACCACGCCTTTTTGCCCGCATTCCTATGGCCCTTCGCCTTGACGTTCAAAAAGCTCTTCGACTACCTTTGACTCGTTTAGCTACCAACCCTTCTGATATCGCGGCTTGGCATATTTTTTTGCTCTTTCCCCTTTAGTGTTTGCCTCTTCCTCCTAGAGGTGGTGAAGCAGGTCATCGGGAAACATGTAACATAATTCGGCGTTTCATGTCAGGTGATTGGGAAAATTTACAAGAGGAAGTTTTTCTTCGTTGCAATGCACTTGCAGCAAAACGGGGTTTAATTCAGGCTCCGACTCGGGATCCATTCCTATTCATAGTCGTCTACGTCGTCGTGTTTTGCTTGGACAAGCTGGTGAATTTTCTCGGGCTGCACACGCTCTTGCTTCATCAATTTTAGCAACACCTTCTTCTACAACTATTCAGGCATTGGAACAACTTCATCCCCATGCTAATGATACTCTTCCTTTATTTGTGTTGACTTTCAGCCTGACTCCGACCTTCAACTTGCAGAAGCTCATTTTATAAAAGCTTTTCTGCGTAGTCCTCACCTCTCAGCTGGTGGACCTTCAGGAATGGTTTTGGAACATCTACGTGATTGTTTTTCATCAGAAGATTCTGCTAGTGGCCTTGATCTTCTCTTCAAGGTGTGCTCTTTCATTGCATCTGGGCAAATCCCGCCTTCAGTTGCTCATTTTTTAGGTGCTGCTCGTCTTTTAGCTTTGGATAAAGCTTATGGTGGTGTGCGTCCAATTGCAGTGGGGGAATGTATATACAGGTTAGTGGCAAGGGCACTCTGTTTCCAATTTCGAGAAGCATTTCATGCTCATCTTTTTCCATTTCAATTTGGGTGTGCTACTCCTGGCGGTTGTGAGATAGTCGTTCATGCTTTACACGCTATTTTGGATATTTATCCTGACTGGGTAGTATTGCAAGTTGATGTTGCTAATGCTTTTAACTCGATTTCTCCGGCGACTATCTTTCAAGAACTTCGTGGTGCTCAGGATACACTTGCCATGCTCATTCCTTTTGTGCGGAGCTTCTATTCAAAAAGTTCTCCTTTATAATTTAGTCATGCTTCTCGTGTTGGTGATGTTACCGTCATTTCTTCTGCTGAAAGAACTCGACAAGGGGATCCCTTGGGTGGTCCTCTCTTTGCTTTGGCACATTATCGCGCATTGCGTACTACAACTACAGCTTTTTCGTCTTGTCTATTCCCCTCTATTGCAGATGATACTCATATTGTGGGGCCTGCAAGTGAAGTCGTCCCCGCTTTTTTGCATTTCTCAGCTCAACTTTCTTCTATTGGGCTTACAGTGAACAAGGATAACTGCGTTGCTTGGTGCCCAAAAGGCCTTCCAGCAGATGAAGGTTTCATTACTCCTCAGCTTGGGATTAAGGCATTGAGTGTTCCCATTGGTTCTTCTGGATATGTCAATTCATTTATGCGGAAAGCTCTAGATGGATTTGCTCGACATGCTGATATGTTGCCAAAGCTTGGAAATTCTCAAGTTGCATTTGGAATTTTCACTCAGTGCTTTGCTCAACATCCTAGCTATCTTCTACGTTGTGTATCTCCTTTACTTGATATAATATTCTTACTTCAGGATTTTGATGATACTTTACTGGGTGTATTTGGTCACCTTTTGGGGCCAGGATCCTTTGACCCTTGTGAAGGTCAGTTTTCTAAGCGGCAAATTTCTCTTCCTACCTCCTATGGTGGTGTTGGCCTAGTATCTACTGCTTGCATTGCACCAACTACTTTTCTCGGAAGTTGGGCTCTTGTTGCCTTTGCACTAGTCTCCAGGTTTCAGCAGGGTAACCAGCCTCTTCTTCTTGATATGGTGGCTCATGTGGAGACTGGCAATCTTGCTTTTCAACAAGCTCTACGCATTGCTCCACCACTTGTACAGCCTTTTGTGCCTCCCTTTGAATCTTTGGTGGCAAATCAACAACGAGTTTTTCAGAAGACTACTATGGAGCATCTTCACTCTTATTCCTTCAGTCAACTTATCAAAGATTCACCTTCTGATGCAGTTCGAGCTCGTCTTCTTTCTTGTGCCGGTCCAGGTGCTGGGGCTTGGGTGGTTGCACGTCCAATTCTTCCACTATTGCGACTCAACAATGACTTGTTTATAACTGCCCTTCGAACCAGATTGGGACTTCCACATCCATTGTTAATTGGTATCTGTAAGTGTTCATGCGGGCATGTGTTGGATTCCTTGGGTACTCATCTTATGCGATGCCCCTCAGGTGGAGAACGTATTGTTTCACATGATTTCATTCGTGATGCTCTTGCTGCTATTGCTCATGATAGTGGCTTTCATGTTGTTCGAGAACAGACACACATTTTACTAGGGCCTTCTTCACAATCTACCCGATGACGAGTTGACCTTGTTCTCTCGCGTGATGAAATTCGTACTCTAGGAGATTTTTGTAATTGCTAATCCCTCTCGTCAGGACCTCCTTCGTCGTTCTTCCACCACGCAAGGGGCTGTTGCATCTCAAGCAGCTCAAGAAAAGGAACGAGACTATAATGATCGTGCACCCGGTGAAGATTTCATCCCCTTTGCCCTGGAAACATATGGTTGTCTTCACAAGAAATTTAATGATTTTTTATCCTTATGTGCGGAGCATATGGTGAAACGCCAAGGACAAAGCATTACCTTACCTTCCGTCATTGTTTCTTTCTACCGTCAGCGTATTTCTATAGCATTACAACGTTCATAGGCGATTTCAATTCTTCGACGAGCTTAGTTTGCACGAGCAGCTGCTTCAAAGCTTCTTGCATTACCTATTAGTGGATCTATTTTAGTTAGTGATTTACATCAGGCAGTTGGTTTTGAGTAATTAGCTTACTATTTAGTTACTGATTTACATCGGGCAGTTGGTTTTAAGTAATTAGCTTACTATTCTAAGTTTTACTTAGCTTTTGGGTAGCTTATTTCATTTTTGCCGTTCTACGGTAGTATTTTAAATACTTTAAACTTCTTGTTTGATCATGGGTTTTCCCATCTTTTTTGATAAAAGTAGGGATAATTATCATCCATCAGAGGGAAATAAATAGCTCTATTTCTTTTGTGATCATCTAGTTACGCTCCATTCCTTGATCACATATGAGTGTCTGCAGCATGTAGCTTTGATGCTAGGAGAGATGGTTTGCCTTGGGAGAGAGACATGCCAGGACGATCAACATAGTAGGAGGGATACTCAGCTTCGCATCACCTTCTTCTGTTCCAGTCGTCGCCCCAGGACATCCATGGAGTGAAGGTTAGAGGATGAGACCACCATTCCATTCCATTTAAACACTAAAATCAGAGACAATGTAGAGTACAAATACCTACAACTTCTATAGCCTCACGCCACGCCACACGATCATTCACGCATAGACATCATCCATGACGACATGGGACTCCCTCAGCTACAACTCCTTCTGCACCGACTTTAGCAACATCATCTTTAGCGTCCTCCATCACATCTTTCTTTCGACATGCGTCATGATAGTAGTGGTTACACACTTTTAGTGTATTTAGCTTTAGTCTTATGTTAATCCACCATCATGATGCTGTTCAGTCATGTGTCTCAAGACACTATTTGATACGTAATTGTAGATGGTTTTATGAGCTGTCCTATTGATCTTGTAGGTTAGAGTGTCATCCATTAGTCGTTCTTATTGTTGGTTATGAGTTTTTCTTTTACGGTTTCAGCAGAGACATTCCCCCTTGGTTAGAACACACTTGAGATGTATTACAAATCTTATGTACTTTTTGGTGTCTCAATGACATTAATGAAACTTTCTTTCTTCCTCTCTCTCACAATTGCTTTGCTGTGATTGCGTGACTATGAAATGGCATGAGAAACTAGCTGGTTTGGAGCTCACATCAAGATTTTGTAGCAGAACATTCCAATTTTGCTTTCATCATCTCTAAACCTTATACCTGAAACCAGAACCTTGACCAGCTCCTGCATAAAATTTGTGGAACTCAAGTGGGCCTTTTGTGATAGATTTTTTGAAATCTATAATTGCAGTGGGGCTCACATGTTGTGAGAAAGCCTAAGAGCTTATCATCCATGTATTCTATTTTATAATGTACTCGCTATTGTCTTCACAATAAATTTCGTCTCCATTGCTATCAAGTGGGCTAAGATCTTGCATGGGCTAGTTTATCCACATATCATTTCCCACATAACTATCTCCGAGCAAACCTCTTAATGTCATGCACTTTCTCTAACTCCTTTGCCATATGCATCAAGATCTCGAGGCTCTGATAAACAAATAAAAGAATCGAAGGATGATAGAAACATGGAAAGATTACACAAGTAGTCGGAGATGTACTCCACAATTGCTACTTGTATTTAAAAGTAGTTGCATGGGCCACCTGAGAGTTTTGGTTAATGCTAATTACTATCTAGCTTGATGTTCTTGGGTTGCTTGCAATGTCTAATTGCTAGTTCTAATATGTTGGCCTCTTTTCTTGTCATGATGATTGCAGGTTCTGATCTTGCTAAAGTTGTGTTTTGGAGGTTTGAACGACGCAACGATCAACTGCATATCTCAATTTGATTTTGGAGAGCGGGGAGACCTTATAGCCAAATTTTACTAGCCTCAAAGCGATTGTGAGATGGCTCCAGGAAAGAAGAAGGCTTCCAAGTCCAAGTCGAAAGGCATAGGAGTGGATTTCAGAGCAAGTTCTTATTCCCTTCTTTTTTTTGTAGAAGATGCTCAGTAGTCTGTTGTAATGGATCCTATAATATGTCTTGTTTTTATGTGATGAAGTTTGTTATAAAAGTGTAAGATTAATGTGGCAATCTTTCATGTTAAGTTGCTCCTTCATTTACAATTTTGTTTTATTTCTTTTTGTATGTTTGTTAATTCTAGTTCCCACCTATATGTAGTCTAGTTGAATTCGAATTGTGTACTTGCATATTCGATATGTATTTTTTGGAAGTCTCAATTAGCTTACTTTGTGTAACTATAGTGCTAGGAATTTGGAAATAGGGATTGGTGATATATCTCCTAAAGGCTGATTGAGATTGCACAACTGAGTATTAGATTGATTTCTCATTATGATGTGTGCCTTCAGATAATATATTTTTAAGGTGAGTATCTCTATTGAACTTTTAACATGTGGTGTATTAGCTATTGCCATTGGTGTTATTGTAAAATAAATTGTTGGGATGGACTTGATGGTGAATACTTTTTGATCAAGCCAAGGTACCAAGTTTGTATTGACTTGTATCAAGTTAATAAGTACTCACACTCTCTATGTTATAACAAGCGAAGATGCCAAAAATCATTACTAGCATTAGAGACAAACTCTACCAAACAATTTGTGGGAAAGTATTTGCAGGATGGAAGGAAATGATAATTTTTTCTCTTCATAATCCCAATTCAAATGGGAGATTCATGGAAAGTGTGAAGATTGTCAGCATTATCAATGTTATCACTTTTTGAAATCATTTGATCTAAAAAGAAGAAGCAAAATGGTTGGGCTAAGTTGGCGTGTCTTTCCTGATTAGCACATGGCAAGCATTCTTGTAATACCCCAAAATTATCTCCAATCATTACTTCTCCTTGACATTTACTTAAATTTATTTCAATGATGGTAATTTGGTGCACCTAGTTTATATAGTATTATCGACTACAAGCATGTTATCATTTAGCTTCTCTAGTTTAACAAATCAAGAAAACCCAGCTAGGTATAGAAATGTGGAACACATGATTGAGTTGGTTCAAGGGATAGTACATTTCTGTCGATCTCCTTATAGGACGAGCCTTCAGGAGGAGGGAGAGCCGAGAAGGATATTCGACGAGTATCTTAAGCCTAGCACTTCACCAATCGAAGAAGAAAGATGAATCATTTAGGATGTGTGTAAATTTTTGTGGCTTGAATAAGATAATGATAAAGCACATGTATCCTATTTTTGGCCACTTCTGCGATGAGACATAAGAGAGTACGTTCAACGTTGCACCGCTTGTCAAGTGAACATGGTAGAGAGATGTAGCCCTCCAAGTTTGCTCGACCCATTGGAATTTTCCCAAGGTTGATGGGAGAGTATGCCAATGGATTTATTATTGGCCTACCTAAGACGCAATCTAAGTTCGATTTCGTGATGGTAGTTGTGATGATCGTCTCTTGCAGATCCTGAGGATCTTGCTGCACACCAAAACTTTAGACTGTAGAGCCAAACCGCCCAACCAACTAGAAGCTAAAGATCAACCCACGATAGCTTCATCCTCGAGCCACAATGAATTAATGCAGATGAGGAGAGGATTCTGGTAACCACAACTTGGAATTTGGAAGTTTAGGAGGGCGAGTTTTTCTTAGCTACTTATAGCATACTAGATTCTTGTGCATATACCATGCAAAACATAATACACTACTAATCTCAACTAAAGTTGCTATTCATACTCCTCAGCATGCATATAGCTGTCAAACACCATGCATTGCTCCGCATGTCATAATTGGAGTGCCTGGGCCCATTCGAGGTTATTAATTACATTATTGGCCTTGATTGGAATATCGAGGTGTAACTAAAATCTCAAACCTAGAATATGAAGGATCTTCTTACGAAGTCCATTCACGTTTGGCATGTATATCTTACAATTTCTCTTAAGCATACCATCATCAATGGTGTATGTCAAATAAGTCTGTGCCCCATTAGAGGTACCCGTCTTAGTGGTACCATCCGAATTACTAGTAATGACATGCACACTAGGCCACACTTGCTAGCCGTGCTCATCCGACCGTTGAGCATGCCTGATCTCTACCACGAGATCACTCTCTATGACCGTAAAAGCCATCTGATACAAATCATACGAGATGATGCATCAACTACCACACATTCTCCTTACCCTTGCAATAGTGAATTTCCAAATGAAGTTCCTACATCAGCTCGGCCCAACGTGCCTGGTATCCTCACAACTCTGGCTGATTGCAAAAGTACTTGAGAGTATTGTGGTCAGTACATAAAACTCAGCATCATATTAATAATGTTGCAACACCTTGAGGGCATGTATTATCACATACAACAATATCCACATCAAGGATTATTCCAAATCCTCAATACTGGATGTGGACATGACTTAACTGGACTGAATGTAGCTAACTTAGTTAACCTATCCACAACCACCTAGATAAAATCATTTTGATGTTGGGTCTTGAAGGCCAACTATGAAATCCATAGATATGCTTGTCCATCGCTTGTTAGGGATATCTAAGGGATGCAATAAATCTCTGTCCTTCAAGTATTGATATGTAGTTAGTTGACAAGGTTTACACTTTAGCACATAAGACTCGACATATGGCTTGAGTTTTGGCCAACAATGCTCTCTTCTGACCAAGTGTAAACTCTTGTTTATACTTGGATGACTTGCACAGGTTGTGTCGTGACACTGAAAAAGAATTTCTTTTTCAATTCATCATTCCTTGGTACACAACTTTTTTCATTCCAAAATAGTAATCCTTTTCAAATGGCAAATTGTTCCACAATCTTTTTATCTTTCTTAGACCCTTGTACCCTTGTAATTCCATCTCAATTTCGTTTTCATTTGTTCTAGTTTGAACCAACTTCCGTATCTGACTAAAATGAGAGTCGTTTTCGTATCGTCGTCTCATCAAATTATATAGATCTATGGAAATATGGGTGAATGAAAGTTCATTCAGCTCACCAATGTAACTAATTGTATTTGCAACTTGATTATGGTTGTGTTGGTCACAAAAATATTTAAGAGGCTGGTGATCTGTATATACTATTAGTATATGGAGATCTCTTGAATAACCTTTTGTAGCCTAAAATTATATTTGCATGCTGTAAATCCAAAATCAACTAATTCTTTGTTATCTTGTATCACTATTCCATTTTTTTACGCTTATTACCTGGCATATCAATGACTTGTGCTGCAGGTTTCTTTCATTCCGAGTAGAACTTCATCACGTGTCCAAGCTTATTGCAAATAGAACATAGATTTGCCTTCTTAGCCTTCTCTTGGGACATGTGTTTCTTTCCCTGGGGCTCTGATACCATCAAATCAAGCTTGTCAAAGTATTTAGTTTGAGCTCTTTTATGAACTCGCTTCTTGCCTTGGGTGCCGATAGATTTGCCTAAAATTGATTCTTGGATGCCACTATGGAATCATAGGCTTTTGCAATTCGTATGACATCGAGAAATTGAAACACATTTCTCTTACGTTCTTTTTGATAGTCCTTTGGCAAACCTAGGATGAATTGCCAGAGCGCCAACTCAGAATCGAACATGGAATTTTATTCCATGAATCTATGATTTCTTGAAGATAAGAGTCCAAACTCTTCGTCCCATCTTGCAGTTTTATGAATTTTTAATAGTAGTCAGAATCATCCGCAACCATGCATGATTTCCCCTAAACACTTACATGAACAAGTCCCATGTGGCGGGTTTCGGCTGCAAATTACACCACCAAGATGGTGCCTTGCCATAGAATAATAGGACCATGCTCTCAATGTTCTTTTCCTCTGGAATATCGTGAAGACTGAAATAACCGTTCCACTTGGTCAGCCAATCATCCATGACTTCAAGTTTCTTTTCTTTCTTTTCCGCCAGATATAGTTCATGTTGGAAACCTAAATTTGGAAAAGGTAAGGTTTGGACTTGTGTCAGCAAAACTTTCATATGCTGATCTCGCAAACTGTTTTGATTGTTCATTTCTTTGAGTGCTACACGTAGTTGCTGACATATTTCAAGATAAGTCAGCATAGTAGCCACTCCACTTGGACTTGAGGTTCCGTCTGCCATTATTGATTGTTTGTTACAGGAAATTGCTTCAATCAATTGATAGATACATCTATCCACTAAATAAGGTGAAACCAACTGTGACCTTGAATCAGACCGAATTGATAACCTAGTAAGGCCATTTCACAATTTTAAATAATAACTGGAATCAATAAATTAGAACAATTTGATGACTAGCATGCCTGGCATGCTAACATCGACATGTAGTTAAGTTATGATCAAAATCTCAGGTGTTGAATCAATGAAGCATAAAAGACATCAATAGACTAAAGCCCTACAAGCAATAGACAAGACAATAGGTTCTCCCACGAAGAGCCCAAGCAATACCAATCAATAATCTGAAAAATGAGTGTACAAATGCCCCTATAAATACCCTACCAATGAACCCTAAAATAGGAATTCAAAAGTAAAGGGAGGCAAAATGTGGAGGGAAAATAGTGCGCCCTCCTACGGGTCGCCACTCCACATATAACCATATAATAAGGGCCCAAGGCCAGTCAATGTCATAAAAAAGGACCCAGTGCGGGTCATAAGCATATAAAAAGGCTCTGGGGCATTTTACATGACTAATATAAAATGCGTAACCAGAAATATACATAACCAACAGTAAATGTAAAGAGGCCTGCGGAATATATGCAGAGTAGCCCAGTAGGCCTGTACCTGTAGTCCGTAACTAGTCATTGCATTACAGGATTTATTTCCGTAAACTACCAATTAAACCTTAAATTGCAGCTATCACAATAACTGCTCAAACCAATGTAGTTCATTTATTGCATGTATTTAAAACATTCAGAGTGATGCCAAAATGATTATTCAATTGAGGCAAAGTCAACCCACTGTTCACTTTCCAACATGCATCATCGAAATTTTGCAAATTTTGCTCCAAAAATTGCCAAACTTTTGACGATCATAACTTTGGCTACATGGCACCAAATTGGTCATCGTAAAGCACAGTGCAAAGGTGAGGTCAACAAGAGGTCTGCCATGTCACTAGGGACCGTATTGTCCACACGTGCAAGCATTAAATGCTCAGAAAACTTAGAGGAGAGCACTTTTCTAGGAGGTGTATGTTGAAAATGCCTTCTATGCTTTGCATGGCCTCAGAGAGTGATCAAGAATAGATTTAAGTAAATGTCAAAGGAAAATAATAATTGAAAATAAATTGGGGTATTGCAAGAATGCTTGCCAGGTACTAATTAGGAAAGACAGTCCTCACTTGGGAACTTGACTCATCCTTTAGATGTGATTTTTTTACTATTTTTAGATCGTTTATGTCCCTCGTTCCTTTTGAGACCTTCCTTTGGTTTTCTCTAGTAGAGATGATTTCTTGTTTTGCATTATCATCATATAATGGAAGCTTATGTTAAAGTAAACAATGGTGATATTCAGAATCAAGATTGGAGATACTTGCTTTGCAAAGTCTAGTGCTATGATGTGGTTGTTGGAACATAGTCAGATATTACATTACTGGGGCTTTGTTGGACGCTAAGAACATCACTAATTACACTGTTCCAATTATTATCTGTTGAGCCTTGTTTTGCTGTTTTGGTTGTATGGCTGTGTTTGACCATAAAGTGAACTGGATGTGAGGAGTCTCTAAGTTGATCCCTCATGAATGGTACTAGACTGTAATACATCACTGGATGATGATAGCCAACAGTTCAATTATGCCCTTCACTGTGCGTTGTTGGAAATGGTTTTGGAAAAATCGGCCATAACCTAAGTTAGGCCACCCATACTCGTCTAATGTAAGTGAGAGACACCTAGAGAGTATATTTAGGCAATTGTAATCTAAGTTCCACCCTTTGATGGTATCAAACAATCTTCTTCCTCAACTGAATTCACAGAATTGCTGCACATCAAAACCCGTATATGCTTGTTTGCAACCATATCTGTTGTCATATATTATTATTCTGGATTCTGCTAGAAAAATTGTGTGGCTTTACAAAAGTGATGCATGGAAGTATGGCTATGTAAGTGCAAATTATACAGTTGTCATCAATTGTAAATTGCTGTACCGTTCTTGGTTTGGTAACTCCTCTTACCTATTTGTCGTATTATGTTGAGAATAAAGTACACCGGTATATCTTTATTACCAGCATTCCTTCAAGGGGCCTTCTAGTTGAAATTTTATTGTCATCGAGTCTTTACTTTTAATTGTGTAGAATAAAAAAACGGATAGTTGAAAGTCGACATTTTTCAGTGATATTCCTCTTCATTGAGGTACATGAGCTGCATATCTTCTTGTCTTCAAGGGCTAGCACAATCCAACCTCATAAAGATATGCTTGCAACTTCAATCTTGTGAGTGGTTGGATTGGCATTCCAAAGACCGGACATTATGAGTTTATTCTCTTGCTTGATGGTTTCAGTTGCAAATAGTTCTGATTTTTCATTTTTCAGAAAGTGAAACATAAAGTTGGAAGAAAGCTGCCGCCTGCTCAAAATGTGACGAAAGTGGAGTTCAAGTCAAAAGGTTAGGTCGAAAAAAATATATTGTATGTCTAGTTTTGTTTTTTGAATCCTTCTGAGTGAGATGGTATGGATGTTGACAAGAGCTATGCGTTAGGGTACATTTGGCCTTCCGTAGGAGATTGCAATTTCTCCATTTCTTATGCAAAAAGTGATCAGCTGGTATGTGATCAATGATTTTGTGCAGCGATTGTTCTCCCTGGGCAGAGTTTACTGCAGAACAAGGATGGCTGCGCAGTGAACCAGAGGAGGCAGACGTTGAAAGAACTTCTTGGTCAGACAACTCATTACAGTGAACGTGTGAGGAAAGGTGCATGTCTTGGATTTGACCAAAAAAAACTTTTCTATTCAATTTCATGCAAAAATGTGAGCGTTAAATTGTTGTGCTTTCTCAAATTCAAAATTCAATCAGAGGATCTGTACAGTTTAGGGCTCATAGCTTTCAGCAAGGCTCAATTTTAAATGATTAATGACACCCTCAAATGTAATGCTAATATTCCCGATGAATAAGGATCTCTCGGGTGTTGATGACATTGGTCAGGATCACTAGCTGGCAGGTATATCTATACTCCTCCCCCTTCTCCTCTTAGGTCCTAGGTCCACCAACGTGCTACTGGGCCCCACTGACCTATCTCCCTCCTTGAGTACATCTCCTCTGCCCGACCTCACTAAGTCACTTTAAGTAATCAACGTGGGTACAGCCCAATCTCACTAGGCACCGATTCACATTGTAGGACTAAGGATCTGAATCACATCCTGACCCAATACAATAATAAATAAACTTACACCTATGGGGATAATGACTAGCACAATACATTAAGCAGACGTTACTTAGCTATTACTAGTAAATCTATCACCGAGTGTACATATGGTCAATTGTGTCCCCAGTTACTAATGATTAGCGGGTGTGAGTTGGTCATATTAATCAAACTTAAGTGACCAGCTGTAATTAGAGCATCTAACTACCTGTTCAAAGGCCTAAGACGTGTGACATGCAGCCTGTCTGCGTCCCTTATCAACAATTAAAAAGGTCTAAATCAGCGAGAATCTGTTGTGGTCGTAAAGATTCAGAAGCTTGTGAGAGCAGCATCAAGTCAGCAAAATCTACCCTAAATTCGAGTCAGAAAATCAGTGAAATGGCCAAAGTCCGGCATGATATTGCATTTGTTTCCTGCAAACCATAGTTCAGCATCATACAGATTGTCACTCTTTACATACCAGAATATTTTTTCAAAAAATTTCTTTTGTGTTAGAAATATCGATTTCAATTCTTTTCATGTTCAGTACATATGGAATGTGATGTGTTCCATTTTTTACGTAATGATACGTTCCGTACAACCTAAGGTAGCGTCCGAACGCGCGTCTGTGTCCGTGTCCGCTTTTTTTATTTATTTTTTTATTTTTTAAAAGTTTTTTGACTGTTATTTAGTGTAAAAAAAATTAAAAAAAAAAATGGGACGCGTCCGAGGACGCGTCCGGGGGTCGGGCGCATCTGGGTCCGGACGCCGGACGCGGACGCGGACGCGGATTGCCCGCGTCCGGCTCGGACGTGCATCCTTGCAACAAATAATGCAAAAGTGGCTATAAACTTATAAGCAAACTTTGACATGCTTCAACTCTGATATGTTTCATGCATGTTCAAAATTTTTTTCTCTTGCATAGTATGTTTAAACTTAATGGGACATAATTTGAAATATTTCAAAGCTGTATTAATTTCTAGCCATCCTAAAAATTTATCACAATTTTGGGGTCAAACATTTTGTTTGAATCAAATAATCCAAACAAACGTTTGAAAAACTCTTGCATTTGTTTGCAGTTATGATTGAGGGTTGTTGCCTATAAAGGAATAGGAAGCACTGGACGTAGATTAAGGATCATTTCAAATTGTCGGATGAATTGGAGGCGAGAAAACTTGGTGGGCTGGAAAACAATTTCTGGCAGCAAGTAGGGTATATATTGAGATCTAGAAAGAGATTTTTTAAGTGAATTCTGGTTTGAAAAGGAGATATGGCTGTTGATATAACCATGAATAGTTAGCAAAGTGAAGTAAAAGTCAGCCCCAGAAAATCTGGAAATCATTGTAGAAGTTCATAAGCATCAAAGGAGTGCTAAAAAATCGCCTCGTAATCCAAGAAATCTTTTTGTACATTCCAAGAAAACTTAGAAGCAGTTACTAGCATTCAAGGAGTGTTTTGGGAAGGTTATTGGCTGAAATTAAGCTCTTTTCAGTCATTTGAGAACAATAGCAACTCTAGAAGATTGAAATCCCAAATTTTGATCGAGTTTTATGCAGATGCATGACATCAGTCTAAGAACATGTTAAAAAGCTTATCTGAAGGCCGTTGGAGTAATAGCAACCCGAAATCCAATGGTTGCTTGTTGAATTTCGACGATGTTCATCTCGTTGAGAAGATTGATTCACAACTTGATTAATGAAGAAACATTCTAAATGTTGCTTGCTTGTGAAAATGTGTGCAACTTCAGCCCACGATAAAAGGGAAATCAAATGTGTAATAGTGTAGTTTCATGGCTAATAACCGTGAGAGGACCCAGGTACTCACATAGTGACATGTGGAGCAATGCATGGTGTCTGAAGGTTAACTTGGCAATGTTCACACTTTTGAACATAAGCCTCGACATGACCTTTCATTTTTGGCCAGTAATATTCTCTCTTAACAAGGTCAAGTGTCCTTTGTATACCAGGGTGTCCCGTGTTGGGGCTATCGTGGCACTCATGTAGGATTTGGGCCCTAATGTCTACGATATCTGGTACACAAACTTTTTCTCTACGGAAAAGTAAACCATTCCGAATGGAATAATCACCAAGTATTTTCTCTTCGTGAGATTTCTTGGAATCCTGCTTTCCAAGATTATTTCTCACAATAGAGCTTCCTGCCAAGACTTCTTGCCAAATACGACCGAAAAACTCATCGGTCCGACAAACATCTCGCAGAGAAAGATACAACTCGGATTGGAATTCAGCAAAGCATAACTGATTAACCTCTCCAATCCGGCTTAAAGCATCATCGACACAATTCGGCGTACCTCGACGGTACTTAATGTCGAATTCGAACTCCTGAATGAGTTCCAACCAACAGGCCTTACGGCCCCTAAGGTCTGAGGCATCACAGATATACTTAAGAGACTCGTGATCCGTCATAACCATGAATTTAGATCCGTACAAATAATGTCTCTAGATCTTTAGCGCATGGATGACAACAAAAAGTTCCTTCTCATAAGTAGAATATCTACTTTGAGCTGGGTCCAACTTCTTGCTTTCGAAAGCCACAGGTCTACCATCCTGGTAAAGGACTGCACCCACCGCATAGTCACTAGCATCCATTTCCACCAGGAAAGGTCTGCTAGGGTCCACTATGTGTAAGATAGGGGCTGTAGACACTAACGTCTTCAAAGCCTCAAAGCTTTGATTAAGTTCATTGGTCCAAACAACAGGTGGACTGATTTTCGAACGCCTTCCGACTTTCTTCTTATTACCCTTTTTAGTTTTTCTTTTGGCTTTCTTCACTTCCTTAAGAAGATTCGTTAGAGGCAATGCAATTAGGGCATAGTCTTTAATGAATTTATGGAAAAGCCCTGTGAAGCCTAAAAAAGATTTAACTTCCCTAATGGTTTTCAGGATAGGCCAATCACGAACTTTTTGGATCTTATCATAATCGATTTCAAGACCTCGATCGAAAACGATATGTCCCAAGTACTTGAGTCTTGTTTGAAAGAACTCACACTTAGACTCCTTAGCATATAGCTGTGCCTGCCTTAGATTATTTAAGACTGTATGCAAATGCGCCTCATGCTCCTCCAGAGTCTTACTATAAATGAGTATGTCATCCAAAAATACCACGAGAAACTTCCCTAGATATGGATGAAGAATATCGTTCATCATCTGTTGGAAGGTTGCTGGGGCATTAGTTAGACCAAAGGGTAAAACTAAAAATTCGTAATGGTTATACCTAGAACGAAAACCCGTTTTGGAAACATTTTCCTCGTGGATTCAAATTTGATGGTACCCCGACCTAAGGTCCAATTTGGTGAAATATTTAGCACCATTCAATTGGTCCATTAAGTCGTCCATCCGAGGTAAGGGATAATGGTTCTTAATAGTCATTTTATTAAGCTTTTTGTAATCCACACAAAGGTAAATAACATCGTCTTTCTTGCCGGTTAACAAACCAGGAGCTCCCCAAGGGGACTTACTAGGCCTAATATGGCCCATACGTAATAACTCCTTAAGTTGACTAGTAACTTCATCTTTTTCCTTCGGGCTCATCCTGTAGGGAAAAAGCGATATAGGAGAGTTGTCGGGAAGAAGATCTATGTGATGGTCTACTCCCCGTGAGGGGGGCAGACCCTCAGGTAACTGCTCAGGGAATATATCATTATATTCCTCCTTAAGTCTTTTAAAGATTTTGCCCTCAGGCGTAGATTCTAGATTAACATTAGAAAAAGACAATGCTTTAGGGAAAGACGATACATCACCATTGAAATGATGAGTACTAAAAGCATCCATGTACGATTCAACTTTCAGATAACATAAATACGAATGATACTCAAAACCAAAATACATTGATTAGCTTCATGAGCAGTTACAAAAGGTAGATTAGGCTCATCGCCTTTAAGACAAACCATAGAGCCATTAAGCAAGAAAGATATACTTATGAGAAACATAATCTTTCTTTAACGACTCATTCCTAGCATAAAACCACTCTTTACCTAGGATTAAATCTACCTTATCAAGATTTATAACATGAAAAGATAAACTATCTACATAGTTTTGAATCTTCAATGGCACGTGGGGGACAAAGTGGTCTCGGACCTGCTGCTCCCCACCGCATACTTGTGGTCACTTGGTGCGGTTGCCAACTGCAGCTTCTGCACCAACTTAGCATTAATAAAATTATGCGTAGAACCGTCGTAAAAAAGAACACTCACGGGTTGGCTACCTACAAACCCACTCATACGAATGAGGTCGTGAGGTCCAAAAACCGCAGTGTTAAAACAACAATTCATACAAACTGTTTCATTAGTAAAAGATACATCAATGCAAGGAATAGAAGAATTACATGGTGCCTTAAAGGAGCGGCCACCCTTCTTCCGTCTCTTCGGGCAGTCCTTGGAAAGGTGCCCCTATTCCATGCAGGAGAAGCACAACCCCTCGCTTTTGGCCTTATCAAAGTTAGCTCTCTCCAACCGAGGGCTCTTCTTCTTCTTTCCCGAAGGGGAAGCTTCGTCAACCACTCGCTTCTTGCCCTTTTTGAAAGGAAGGCCCGTAGAGAGTTTGTCTTTGGATTCCGGCCTTTGCTGCTCTTTGCGGGTCACAGTGTGCGTATCGTCGGCTGATTGCGGCGGACCTCCAACTGATATTCTTTGGGCAAGCCCAATATGAAATGCAGCTTAAGGAGCACTCCGTCTATGCGGTTAACAAACCACGAAGCAGCTTCTTGGAAATCTTGTAAAAAGACGTCCAAGGGTTTCGTCCCCATTTGCAACGTGGCAAATCGATGATAATACTCAAAATCGTCGAGGACAGACATAAAGGCAGCCTAAAGGCTACCTGAAAGTCATCCCAAGTAGTTGGGACCGTAGCTCGATCTTCAAGATCTTGCCACCATGAGTACGCCTTACCACGTAAAAACATGATGGCCGTAGCAATCCGCGAGCTATCTGGTAGATCGTCCATGGGAAATTGTGAAGTCCATCGATCCAACCAGGCCAAGATCACGTCCTGGTGTCTATCTTTTTTCTCTCCGGTGAAAAACTTTGGAGTAAACATCGGGTTTGAGGAGTGCTTGTCGAGATTGGGTCATAGCCCGCATTTTGGCCTCCGCCCATTCATGCTTAGCCCGCATGTCAACAATCTGTTGTTGCAACAAATTAATTGCACGCGTCATATTCTCCATGTCAGTCCCGATGGGACTTGGAGCTCGAGTTTCTTCCATAGGAGTGTCCATGGCAAAAGCAATATGTAGCAAAAAGCTAGTGGAAAAATGGAGAACAGCGGTACCAAAACCGTTAAAAATTGATAACTGGAGGTCAAGAAAACAAGATAACTTGAGCACTCAAAAACTCTACAAGCAACTTTGAGAATGGGGTAGAGGAAAATGAACGTACATCCTTTACCCCCTTCCTCAAAGCTCTTCCCCTTTCCTCATGCAAAAAGCACATGTGGGGCCCAAAAAAAAGGCCCCATTTGTCCCTTCTAGGCCTTTCATACCATGTGGGGTTACCAAAAGGTGCCACATGGCCCATGGACTCCAAAAGACTATTAAATTAAATTAAGGCCCCTTCTCCCACCTCAAACTACGTACTACAGTTCCTCTCCAACCTTTGGAGATCTGCAGGTACAGAGGAGGAGGAAGAAGAAAATACGACCAAGAAAGGACAAGGACACCAAGATTTGGTTTAGTCATATCTTTTAATAAAAAAGAAGTCATAAGCTTCCATAAGATTTTTCATCTTAGAGCTTAAAGTTTAACTTATATTTCAAAGTTTAGTTGAACTATGTATTAACCAAACTTTTATTTCAAAGTTTTGTTTGCAAATTGTTTTGAAAGTGGGGCCGTGGGGAAGTGCACTGCCTCCCCTCCCCTTGCTTGTCACATCACACATATAATTACCAGGAGAGGGTATTACCCTCCCCCCCTTCCAAACACAAAATCAGAAGAGGCGCTGCCTCTGCAGCAGGTCAGGTAGAAAAGGAGGGAATATACTCCCCCTCCCTCTCTCGAAAAATGCACGCATATAATTACCAGGAGAGGGTATTAACCTCCCCCCCTTCCAAACACAAAATCAGAAGAGGCGCTGCCTGCGCAGCAGATCAGGTACAAAAGGAGGGAATATACTCCCCCTCCCTCTCTCCAAAAATGCACGCCCGCAGTCCAAAACATGGGCTGCGTACGGCCTATAGCTTTAAACTACCTACAGTGCTTAAAGGAAAGTTCTGACTTCAGAGGGAGAGATCCGAACCGCCCCCCCCCCTCGTGATCTGGAATCCTAACTCTCAGGCCCCTGTGCACTGAGGCCCGAGACTGTGCGGATCCGCGAGTTCCTTTGTGTGTGTGTTTTTAAAATAAAAATAAAAATAAAAATAAAACAAAGGCTTAAGAGGGGTTAAAACCAAGCAAACCCATTTTTAAACTAAAAAGTTTAAAAGGTTGCTTCAACATTAAGAAAAGCCTTTAAGTTTTAACTTTTAAAGAATTTCAAAACCAACCTTATGCAAATTCAAACTAAACTTCAACTCTTTCTTATACAAACCCAGAAACACAAGGTTTGAATAGAAAAAGGGAAATTTATTGTGAATAGCGTGTTTAAAAAAAAAACAAGCCTACATCCACAATGCCAACCTTTTTCCAAGATAAAACTTGAACAAAGGTTAAAAATTAAACAGCCGCATTCCAAATAAAGGAATACCAAAACGCAAAGGCAAATAAGGGAACGCATACACCTTGTAAAGGTAATTGACTGCTCTAATACCAAATGTTACAACTCCCTAAGATCTTCAATCGCCTTGAAGGTTTCGCACACCCCATACCAGTGATGCACCGTATCTGCCCATCCATAGGGTCACAAACCGACCCACCCCCATGCACTGGAGCTATCGACATAATCATGCCCAGTCAAGCCTCCTACGATAACTGGCGTCCCATACCACCAGCCCATCGCACTGCATACATTCCTCCTGGAGATACATCCTGCTCATGCACGTGCTCTCCATCCACCGACTCCTGGGTAGACCGAGTGAATGGAAAGAGGGAAGCCCCACCACTATATAGGCATAACATGGTGAGTCTCCGATTTAGCCTTCATAGGATAGATCCATGTAAAACAGGAAAAGTCATCAATAAAAGTCACAGAATAGATGCATTTTTCAATGGATTCGGTCCTCGTTGGACCACAAACATCACTATGAACCAAATCAAAATTTATCAAGAACCCTTTAGTTCCATCAATTGGAAAAGGTTTCCTTTGAAACTTTCCAAGTATGCACCGCCCCCCCCCCCCCCCCGACCCCCCACCCCCCCCCCCCCTACCGCAATACAGGCCTTTCTGGCTGGTCAATAGTAGGAAGTGTCTTCTACCATATTAAATGTCTTCAGCGTCTTCAAACTTGCAAAGTTGAGGTGCC
>MU832078.1:0-88347 GCA_029204225.1 Diphasiastrum complanatum | reverse complement strand
TTTTTTTTGTTATTTAGATTATTGCTTAGCATGTAATATTTAACAAGTCTTTAGTTTGGATCTGAGAACAAGGCCCTCTTGAGATTGTGCGATTGTACACTTTTGATTCTTCTCAATGTAGCTAGCCATCCATACTAACTATGATATTTTTTCTTGCAATTCAGAATTGATCATGGCAATGTTAATCCCGCAAATGCATGGTCATGTTTTGGTTATGCACAATTCTTCAGGTTTGAACTTGTCAATCTTCAGAGAAAAAGGACAATTACGATTGTACGTAGTCAATCATTAAGAGTTATTGATTGCTTAATTCAATGATTATCAAGTTCTAGTGTTAGATCTTGATCTAGATGCACTACATTATGATTTAAGCAAGAGCAATGGATCAAATATAAAACGACCTATGTACTGGTCCAGGCTCCACACGTGTGAGATCTCACTATGAACATAGATCTTAAGATTAACATAATACATTGACCAAGTTGGAAGTGACAATTTCAATAGAATTCTATTGTTTACACACAACCTAAATCCTAACCACCAAAAAACCGAAGCCAAAAAGTTCTAACAAACTGAACGTCAAAAGTGTTAAAAAACTCACTAAAATGGCCAAAAAGCTCGCATCCAAAAGCTCACTAAAAAATCATTCCCCTTGGTAGAGCTAGTGAGATAGTTCTCACACCAAGTTGCAAGATCTCATATTGGAGTTGGTAGGACACCTTTATTGAATCCATTATTGAGAGAGAGAGAGAGAGAGAGAGAGAGAGAGAGAGAGAGAGAGAGAGAGAGGAGAGAGAGAGAGAGAGAGAGAGAGAGAGAGAGAGAGAGAGAGAGAGAGAGAGAGAGAGAGAGAGAGAGAGAGAGAGAGAGAGAGAGAGAGAGAGAGAGAGAGAAGAACTTTTGATCATTTACAAGTGAATTTCTCAAAAAAATGACTTCTTTGGGTTCCATTTTGTTGGATCATGGTGAGAGATTGAACATCTCCAATTATGCTATTTGGAAGGTAAGGATGGAGTCCATTTTGGTACTCCAAGATCTGATGGAGATTGTGCTAGGACTTGAGGAGAAGCCTCAAGTGCTCCAAGAGGTCCAAAACTACAAAAATAGGGCTAGGATGGCCCTACATATCATAAAGATGAATGTTTCCAATGAAGTGTTGAGGGAGATTGGCTCATGTACCTCATCCAAGGAGGCTTGGAACAATTGAAATCCATCTATGAGACAAGGAACACATCAAAGTTTCTCACACTAATGAATCAAATTTTTCAAAGCTTCCTAAGGAGTAATGAGAGTGCCTCAAGTTATGTTTTGAGAGTCAAAGATCTTCATAGAGAGCTTGCTTACATAGAGACCAACCTCAATTCAAGAGAGCTAGTGCAAGTGATCCTAAATGGATTGAAGGATGATGGAGAGGTGAAGGGCATATTTCACAAAGGACAAGCCAAGACGAAGGGGCAAAGAGCCTCATCAACATTTCAAGAAGGACAAGTCAAAGGTGGAGAGTGATGGGGAGTCCTCACAACCATCAACAAGTTGCAAATCCAACAGAAGTGTTTCTTTTGTGGTAAGAAGGGGGCATTTTGCTTCTAATTGTTTCAAGAAGTTGTAAGATGTAACATTTTGCAGATATTTAAAATTTGGATTGAGATTGCAAGATATTTTAAAAATTTTATATTCAAATCACAAAAATAGTAGGAACATTAGTTGTGTGCAATTTGTTATTATGAAAGATAATTGTTAAATTAGGTGAATTTGAAAATTTTAAATATTTTTAAAAAAAATTCAAAAATGCAATATAAAAGGATTTTGATATAATTTCAAAACTGTATGCGATTCATTGTTAATATTTTAAGATTTAAAAATTGTTACAATGTAAGATTTAAAATTATTTGTTTATCTTATTAATATGAATCATCAATAAAACTTAAATATCACAAAGAGGTTTGAAAATCATCAAGAAACAATCGCATATCCTTGTTTTTCCACTATTTGTGTTGTGATTTCTTGCGATGAATGCTATCAATGAGTAATGTACTATAATCTCTGCTCATTTTCCGTACTACTGACATGTATTTCAACGCATGTGAGGCCGCTCTTGAAGTATATTGATCATTAATCAAATTGTTCTTACTAATTAGATGTATTTTTTGATCTAGATCTAATTCTACACATTAGAATTGTGATTGATCTATCTAATTGGCATCCAACACCACTTGTGGATCGATTATAGATTCAATTAAGGTCCAAAATTTTCAGATTTCAACTTGGTATCAAAGCCAAGCTG
Organism: Diphasiastrum complanatum; assembly: GCA_029204225.1. Classification (NCBI taxonomy): domain Eukaryota; kingdom Viridiplantae; phylum Streptophyta; class Lycopodiopsida; order Lycopodiales; family Lycopodiaceae; genus Diphasiastrum; species Diphasiastrum complanatum. The sequence continues at coordinate 86,063 of MU832078.1, read as the reverse complement.
GTATTAAGTACAAGTGACAATGATAATGATCAATGAAAACACCCAAATTAGCAATTTTTTGCGTGCTTGATCTAATCTTGTGAGGGCGAGCTAGAAGTGAGTGGTAGCATCAAAATTTTTTGAATAAAATTGAGTTTTTGGCTGCAGATGTACTGTTCACATGTGTGAGTCCGTATTGGACCTATTTGAGAAGAGCCTAACTTTGAATTTGTCCCAAATTTCACACACACATCTATTTTTCAAGTTTTTTGGTGCATTGTTTAGACTAGCCTCATAATTTTCAAATCTATATTTATATCTTGTAATGATTCATTGTAGTGAATGTTTTGAAGCTCAAATCAGGCCCAAAAAATTGATTTATCAGATCTTGATAGAGAGTGAAAACTTCTAGAGAGTTGATTGGCCAAAAATCATAGATTTAGGGATGATTTGCTATAAATTGGTAGTGATCATTGTACCATCAATCTAGCTTTGTGCTAGTTGGATTGGGACGAGACTAGAAGCATCTAGAGTGCTAGAAGTCTACCTTAGATCATTCCATTGAGTGAAATCTTTGTGAATTTCAAGTCAATATTATTCATTATGACATCCATTTCAAGTCAATATCAATATCATTCAAGTCAATATCATTTATTATGACATCCATTGTTAGAAGCCAATGAGAGACTCACATCCATTAACTATTCCATTTGGAAAGTGAGAATGGAGTCACTTTTAGTGCTCCATGATCTCTATGAGATTGTCCTAGAAGAGGAGGATGAACCTCTTGTTGGACAAGAGCAAGCTAGATACAAGAGAAAGGCTAGATTGGCCTTACATTGCATCAAGATGACTGTGAGCAATGACCTCTTGAAAGAGGTGTCATCTTTTGTCTCGGCCAAGGATGTTTGGGATTCATTAAAAGGCATCTATGAATCCTATAACACTTCAACAATATTCATGCTTAGGAATCAAGTGCTTCAAAGCATGAAAGGAAGTGAGAGAGTGCACAAGAGTATATGCTTAGGATCAAATTTTTTAATAAAGAATTGGCTTCAATAGGATATGAGATCCAAGACAATGAACTTGTGCAAGTCATTCTAAATAGACTTAGTGAAGATCATTCTAATTTAGTCCAAAGTTTTGTCATTCAAGATAAGCTACCTACTATTGACAAGCTCCATAATGTGCTTGTGGTCAAGGAGAGTAGGATGTTTCATCTCAAATCAAGGATGGGATCCATGTCCTTGCAAGGAGGTGATGAGAAGGCCAACTTCTCATTCAAAGGCAAAAAGAAGACTCACTCATCCAAAAAGAACCAAGACAAGGAGGTCGGGGACAAGGAGGGTGGATCAAGCTCCAAAGGCAAATCCAAGAAAGAAAAATCAAAGCTAAAATGTTTCTTTTGTGGCAAAAAATGACATTTTGCTTTCGAGTGCTACAAGAAGAAAAATTCTCAAGAGAAGGAAAAGCGAGGCAATCTTGTGATTGAGGAGGAGGAGGATGATTGCAACTCTCATCCTTGATGGCAATTACAACAACAACATCAAGCAAGGACATATGGTGGATTGATAGTGGGGCTAGGGGCTTAACAAGTTGCGAGTAACGGATGTCGGAGTTTTGTGAGTTTTTTTTGTTTCCAAATGATCATATGTCGAGGAGAACAATTCTTTGTAATTTGGCCAAACAAAATTGAAGCCAAGTATTCTCTTGTGGTCGAGATTCTCAAATAACAAAGAACAAATTTTCGGTATCAAAAAATTCTCGGTTTAGGATAAATTTCAGAATTATGGGTGAATTTTCAAATGATTTCTGGAAACCGAAAAAGTTCTAAAAAATTTTTGGGTTTAGGATATCGAAAATTCCGGACTTAAGATATCAAAATTTTTGGGCATCGAAAAATTCTGGTTATTGAAAATTTTAAATTGTGGATATCAAAAATTTTGGGCTTAAAGTATCGAAAAACTTTAAAAAAAAATTCTGGGTTTAGGGTATCAAAAATTCTGGGCTTAGAGTATAAAAAATTCTAGACATGGAAAAATTTTGGTTACCAAAAATTTTGAATTCTGAAAAATTTTGGGCTTTTAGGGCATCGAAAATTTCGAATTCTGGGTATTGAAAATTCTGGGCTTAGGGTATCAAAAATTCTCCGAGACGACCCGTATTGAAAACTTCTGATTTTTTAAATCGAAAAATTCAGATCTAGGTATCAAAAAATTTGGGCATCAAAAAATTTTGGTAATAAAAAACTATGAATTCTGGATATCGAAAATTCTGGGCTTAAGTTATCGAAAATTGATAGATATCGAAATTTTTGAGAAATTCTCCAAGTCGATCCCGTATTAAAAACTTTTAATTTTTGGTATGAAAAAATTCAGATCTAGGTATCAAAATTTTTTTATTTCAGGTATCAAAAGATTTCGAACTCTAGATATTGAAAAAATTTTGAAAATTTTTGGGAATTGAAAAAGTTTCAAAAAAAATCTGGGTTTAGGGTATCAAAAATTCTGGTTATCAAAAATTTCAAATTCTGAATATAAAAAATTTTGGGCTTAGGGTTTCAAAAATTTCTAGTAATTGAAAATTTTGAATTTTGGGTATGGAAAATTATGGACTTAGGGTATTAAAAAATTCTGGGTATTTTTTATTTCAAATATTGAAAATTTTTGAACTCTGGATATTGAAAAGTTTCTGAAAAATTCTGGGTATCCAAACATTTTCGAAAAAATCTGGGTAACGAAAAATTCAGAAAACTCTGGAAATCGAAATTTCAAAAACTCTGACAAGTCATTCATGTTTAAATTTCTTACAGATTTCTTTTTCATACAATGTCATTATAGGTGATATCTTGCAGTTGCTAGGGTCTTGTATCCAAACTGGCTTGCATACTAGGGCCTTGTCAAGTCAGATACCCATCCTTGCTAATAATGAATCAATAATCGAGATATAGCTCAAATGTATTTCGGAGAAAACCCATGTGATAGCAATATCTTTCACAAAGTTCAAAGCAGTGCTCATATGACATTCTTCATTGCTATACTTACTCGTTGAGTTGGGTTTTCCAAGCCAGATGTATTTTATATTGATTGATGCGCTTTGAAGGTATTGTGCACGACAAATATCAGATATTGCAAAAACATCATTTAAAATGGAACTCGTGATGTCAAGAAGTACAAAAGCTTTAGCGAGACTCCAATAACCGAAAGTGTATTTAGTCGTTGGATTTTATGTATGTGCAACAAAATAGAAACCAAATCACACACTTACACGTAAAGGCTCCTACATCTATTTTAGACCCATTAAAAAAGTGGAACCAAAACTTCGATATCCGATAGTGTATGCAGTCGTAGGATATGATGTCTGTGAAATAAAATTGACACCATTCCAACATAGGAATGAATAGACTCCTACATTTACTGTAGACCCCTACATGGCAGAGCAAAAATATGAAATAGCTCTTCGTAGCTGATAATTGGTTGGTGTATGAACATCATGTTGATAGCATCAAGACCCTTCACCACCAAGTAGACGAAGTACATATGTTTGCATGCAACAAATTTTCGAAAATCTTCGCATGTGCACGCTGGTTTTTTTTGCAATTGTGACTTCATACAACTTGTCTCTTTGAATGGACTCAAAACTTTCAATAGTATATTTCTCTTTGTGCTCCGACAAAAGGTTGGTAACTTTTCTCAGATGACCATTCAAGCTTAGAGCTCTGCCCATCCGCTCTTTTGCCTCCTTGGATATAGTCTCGTGGCAAACAGACTATTACAACTCATCCAAACAATCATGTCTCAAGTCAATGAGATATGTTCACAAATTTGGTCAAATGTGTCTGTCTCCAATATATATCCACCTTTGTTCAACTCATCCACCTCGGCTTGTGACAAATTAGTTCCCTATTGCACATACCAGGTTTTTGGCACTTTTGTAGGCGATATTATTATCAAGGGACTTGTTGTCCAAGTGCATGCGGTCATTTGCAGTTTGCAATTTGCGGTCATTTGTGGTCCAATTGCAATTTTCACACCCCCCAACAAAATGGGGTGGCCGAGAGCAAAAATAGATCTTTGTGTGAATGTGCAAAAGCAATGCGACTAGATGTCTCTTTGCACATTTCTTTTTGGGGAGAAGCTATTACATGTGCAAATTTTTTATGTAATATATATGAAGAATTTCAGATCATTAAGATCCAAAATGTTCCTTTGATCTTTGGTTAGAAAGACAAGCAATTCACCAATCTTGCCAATTTAGAAAAATCAGCATCTACACTATGAATGAGATGCAAACTCTAATGGATCTTGATAAAAGATCAATAAAAACTGTTTTCCGTACAAAAACAGTAAGCTACTGTATTTCACACGTGTGGATCTGAAAATAGCATTTAATGAGCATTCTACACACAAAATTGCAAAATATCATCAATATAGTGCACCAAAGAATAGATGACCCAAAGAGAACCATGTATAAGCATGAAATGAGAGAGAGAGAGAGAGAGAGAGAGAGAGAGAGAGAGAGAGAGAGAGAGAGAGAGAGAGAGAGAGAGAGAGAGAGAGAGAGAGAGAGAGAGAGAGAGAGAGAGAGAGAGAGAGAGAGAGAGAGAGAGAGAGAGAGATCTTCTCTTCCCATGAATTACATCCTTTTATAGTAGGTCCAAACCTAATTTCAAACTTTGGTTTCTCTCCATAATGAAAAACCCTACTATTATTGTGACTAGATTCAATGTCTCTACTACTCAAATTGAATCTACCAAAAACTCGTGTTCTACACTTTCCAAAAGTGTTTATTCAAATGCTTTTAGACTAATATAACTTTGAAAAGTCAAACTCTAAGTCTAACATGAAATTGGCCTCAATTGTATATTTGGCAATTTATCAAATTATGACCAATCTTGACTAAACTAGTTGAAATTTCTCACACTCCCTCTTCAACTAGTTTTAGCAACCATAGAACTTTGATCCAACTTTAGAATGATCTCCTTCCTAAGTATAGACCTCCTTTCTAATGTTCTTAAGTAGTTTCCACAATTGATACGAAAATAGTATCCACTTAGGATGCCTCACTATTTCTTACATCAATTTTACATGTCAAGATGTGAATAGAACATGAAGAACTAAATAGAATCTAAATGAGATGATTCCTCCATGCTATCAAATTGAACTCTCTGGAAAATTCTAGCAATCAAATGATAAATGTGAGTGATCACCATTTTCTTGCATGTCTTCTCCATCTTTGTCTTTTCTTGCCATGTATCCACCATGAAACTCCATGAATGAGTCTCCATCTCCATCTTGCCACAAGATGCCATTCTCAATTCATGACCTGATCATGAATAAGTGATATAATAAACCTTCAATAGCTTCATTTTCATCAACAAAACCAGCCAAGAATGCTAGTACAAATCCAACATCAAAATACCAATGTAGCTAGTTTTACCATATCTTGACAATTTGCACACATCCACATGAAATTGCTCAAACATGAGATAGAACAAGTAAAGTAAACTTGAACAACACTTCCTTGTTGCTCCTTTGACCTTACTTGAATCTTCAATAACCTGCAAAAACATATCCATAACATCCTTGCCAATTGACTCTCATTTGATGCTCTTGACTAGTTCAAAATTGCCAACTTCCCTTTTGACTTGTTGAAGCCCTTTGAGATCAACCTCTTGATCTTCAACTTGACCATCAAAGTCATTGACTAAGATCTCTTTTCTAGATCCTTGAGTTTCTGGAAAATCATGAAAACATCCATCTACTTGCATAGCATCATCTGTGAGCCTTGAAGACATTTGTCTTTCCCTTGATGTTCTCCTTGGCTTGTGACTTGATGAAGGTCCATCATCATCACCATCTAAAATAGGATCCTATATATCAACATCAAGAATGTTAGATCCATACACATCACCATTAATAATGCTTGAAGATACTTTTGGAATGTTCCCCTCATCAAAAATGACATCTCTACCCACAATCACTTTGTTAGTAGTAGGAATGTAAACCTTGTCACTATACCCAACAAACATACATTTCCTTGAAGATGGATTCTCCTTGGTCCTATCATCAAGAGTTATGTTGACATAGCATGTGCAACCACAAAAGAAGCATGAGAGATGGAGGAAAAGAGATAGAGAGCAAAGGCATTCCCCATCCATTTTATAAGAGGGCCAACTTGCTTGTATTGAAATGATGAGAGAACATGTACAATGCTTCAAAATTGCTTTTTATATAGTGAATTGAGGAGATGAGCACCCCAATCCTATTGGCTAATCTAAACCTAAATATTCAATTAGTGGAGGGAACCCATTCATTAATTGGAGGACCCAATTTTAAAAATGAATTTTGGTGAGAATTCCTACTTTATTCACTAACTTGACTTTTTAGCCCCGTGACATTAAAAGTCTCGCATATTGGCTTTGTAATTAATCAAATCTCTATGTGATCATCGGGTTGGACTTACACACGCAGGGTGCCAAATCCCTCTCACTTATTAACTAGGGTTAGGGTTGTCTTGGGATCCACAAACCCTCCAACAATATCCCCACCAAATTGGTGGCGTCCCATGACACCTTGCGAGATTATTTATTTCGGCTCTTTTCGCACCTTTATTAGGTGGCATTGCACCTTTTCCATGAATTCCAAGCGCTCAATGTTGAAATCCTTTTTGTGCGTTAAAAAGCACTTATTTGCCCTTTCAATATTTTTGGAGGTTGTCCAAGTTGTAAATCTGGACTCCCATGCTCCGCCTAGCATCGCAGCTCGATAGTTAATCTAGCCAATGGCAGCTGATCTTGTATTTTATCGGATGCCAATGGGACGTTTGGATCGAAAGCCAATGCTGGAAGGCAATCATCCCATCTCGGTGATATGGACACCAACATTGTCAAGTCATTTGTAAAAAGCGCAGATTGCCTAATAGTTGAATCTGGCAAATTATTGTACTCCGCTGCATAAAATTGTAGGGCTCGATGGAAGTCAACTGAGATATTCCAATTGTACTTCTGGTAGATTATGGGCCAGTTTGGGGTATGGATGCTGACTTGTCCCACTAGAATCCCAAAATCTTTCCATTTATTTTCTCTCACATTGGCACATAGTAAGGATCTCCCTGCAATTGGCGAGGGCAATGCTGGTAGTTTGTCAATTCTTTGTCGGCCTTGATCTCGGAGGTCTTAAACCTAATTACCCATCCACCCCTCGAGGACTCGTGTGGATGTTGCTGCAAAAAAGTTTGGATCTGGTCCTCAATGGTGATCCGTTTTTAAAAGAAAGGCCTGGTCATGTAAGTAGATGGACCTTCTTCCATGGCCTGTGCATTTGGTGCTATGCCTTCTTCAGTACCGACATCTCCCCTTCTTAAGACTTGTCACATGGTCTTCCAATGTTTCGACTAACTTCTAGGCTTTCTTCGTCTTGGCTTCGGACTTTGCTTCGTGTGGTGTCTTTAACTCCCGATTCAGTTCGATCACCTTTTGGCTAATAAAAGTGTTCACGGATCCCAGCTCAAAAATTATTTTGTCCATGTCCTTCTTTTCATGTAAAATAGTCTTAATCACGCACGCAAGGTTATTGACTAAACCTAGTGCGTCACCAAAATCCACTTGTGTTGTGGTTGTAGTAGCAACAACAACATGAACAAGAACTGCAGGTGTTGTGCTCGTTTGGCGTTGAGGTCGTGTCGGTTCTTCTTCATAACCATCAAGTATTGTGGCGTCAAACTGCTTCGATGATTTAACAACATGGATGATCTGAATGGTGTCTAGTGCTTGATCTACTTGATCTTGGTGATCAACCTGAAAAGATGGATGAAAACATTAGTGCTATCATGGACTTGTTTGAATCATTTTCCAAGGGATTGAGATTCAAAGGGGGGTCCAGGGCTCTGAGACATCCCCCAAAGGATTGGGATCATCAAACATATCCATGAAAGCCTGCATGTTCGGTGAAGCATCTTGAGTGTCTACGGAAGAGGCGACTTGGGCAGCTGTGATTGGAATTGTGGACCCAACGATTTCAAACTGACCTTGTGAGGAAGCGAAGGCTAGGAAAACATCAGTGAACTGGGGAATATGAAGTGTAGAGAGAGTGGCAGCGGGGGGTGGTAGCGCAACTGGCGTTGGTTGCCTAGTACGGCGATGTGACATGAAAAGGCGAGTCAGGAATTACGACCTCGCTGCGTACCCGTCAGTGACTAGTCTGGAAGATTCGGCAAGTGCCACATCTTCGTAGACAAAGATGACTGACTCAGGGACAAACCCATGGATCTTATTAAGCAAGTAGAAAGTGGAAATGGTGGACAAAAGAGTGCTAGCAGCAAATTTTTGCTTGGTGTTACCCTTGGTGGCTCTCTTCAGTTCACCAGAAACCATTTTAAACCAGTTGTAAGGCTCCAACAATTTTTTGTCAAATTTATAGTTCGACTCAACTATGCGATGCATGATTTGTGAGGAAATGTTCTCATTTCTGAGGTTTCCAACAATCAGAAAGCTGTTCAAAAGTTGCACAGCTGCATGGATGGTGGGATCTCGGATAGACTCCAATAAATAGCCATGATTGGTCCAGTATAGCTCATTGGATGTGTCAATGAAAGGTTTGATGACTTTATTGACATGCTTATGGTTTGGCGGCTTCAGAGACTTGCACCTTGTGGGTAGCCCCCTGGTAGGTAATGTAAAACTTAGATTTTTTCTTGGTCTAGGTGTTAAAGGCCATCATTATAAATTCCATATTAATTTTTTCAAAAAAAAATCATGCTTGTGAATCCCCATTGTTGTGAGCAAAGCCTCAGCAAGATTCATCCATTGAGCCACCATGCTTGTGCTAGAAACTATCATGATGTCCGTTTGGGTTGGAACATCACGATGAATGACATATTGAGGAGAATGAGAAGTATCGATAGAAGACATGATAAGAGTAGACAAAAACTGAGAATAAGAGCGCAAGTGTGTATCAAAAGGCTGGAGGAAAGTTTCGAAAATTTGTGGTTGCTGGAAAATTCGGCAAGAGCTTCGCTAGCACAAGTGAGAAATAAAATCAAATTCAACCCTTTTATAGGTGAATTTGGAGGGTCCATTAGACAATCAGTTCTGGACAAAAATTTGCAGGCATGATCGATACTTTAAAATTAGCTAAGGTTTCTGAATATCTAAACTGATCCAACGAAGGTTCTGAAGATCTGGCGAAGGTTCAACATTCACCTAAGAACATCCTTTGCCTAGATACTGTATATAATAAAAAATTTCAGGATCTGAACCTATGTCCAACCTAATTTTGGCATTCTGAATCCATCTGTCAGGTCGGCGAAGATTAATAATGACTGTAAGATGATCGACAAAGGTTTTTAAAATGGCAAACTATTGAACATTCATCTGTGACTTCAAAACAGGTTATAAATTTGCTAGAGAACCTTCGCCATTTTCTATATCTTTATGAAGTGTAGGTCACCAACATCTTGATTGCAAAAGTTTGCGAATAGTGATATCTGTTGAAAAATGTCCTCCGCCCATTCCATCATTGGAAAACAGCAACGATTGGCACTCCCAGGTCCAAGAGAATCTACTCAACCAAACAGGCCAAATCAACAGAACCGACCCCAAGTACAGGCCAATGTAGTGCAGAACTCCTCTTATGAAACCCTAACCTATGAATCTACTAGTGATGACGGTAATCCTAACTTATTCCAATGACCAATACTATTCAGAGGAGCAACCTACACAAGTCAACCAAAGTGGTTATGCCATTTTCCCTTCAGCACTTTAGAAGAGAGGTTTTGCATGCTAACTTTCAAAGTGAATGTAGACTTTGTTATGACTTTGTAGCTAAGTGTGCTGACTGTATCGGAAGGCATTGCTATAAAGATTGCCCTAAGCTTCTCGATGCTGGTTTCAATAATGAAATCGAGCACACCAATTGGGTATCACCAATTGTGGTGGTACCAAAGAAAAATGGTAACTTCGTATCTGCATGGATTTGAAGAAACTTAATGACCAAATAGAGAAAGATCACTTCCCACTACCTCTGGCCACACAAATCCTCGAAGATATGGCAGGACCTAAGCTTTTAGCTTTTTGGATGGTGTTAGTGGCTATTTCTTAGTCCAAATTGCTCCTAAGTTTTAGAGCCCAAGGAGGTAACTGGGGCTCTCTTCTGCAGGGCAATAATGAGTTGTCGGGAGATGAAGGCGGCCCAATTGTACATATTTTGGCGGCCTTCATAGGATTCCCCCAACATGGCAAAGATCTGGAGGGGAATCCTCAGCAGATGTGCCTTGCGTGTATAAGTGTACTTTGTAAGATAAGCACACGTAGCTCCCAGTTCTTGGCACTTGATGGCCTGGAGGAGAATGCCATCCTTGTTCTTCCATTTGTCGATAGACGTGTCAAGGAATCTGGCATATGGTTGCTGCAACATATTGGTCAGCTTGACTGGCTTCTCCTTATGGCCACTAGGAAAGCCAAAGGTGGTGAGGTTGCTGCCAGCCAAGTAGACAATTGACTGAAAATTTTGAAGTTCAATGCAAAACGTGAGTTGCTTCCGATTAAAATTTTCGTATGTCTGGTACATAAGATAAAGGCTCTGGTGGCCCTTCTAGAGAGGAATTTGAAACTCAAGCAACTTAAAGGTTGGTTGAGCTTGGATATACCACTAATTCATTGTTTCATCTTCACAGAGAACGAGTTTGAGTGATTGAGACATGTCTGATATCTCATCACTATGGTCTGAATCTGATTCGGCCATTTTTTGAATTTTTTTTAATTTTTTTGGAAGTTCTCTCAGTGGCATCGGATGGAAATTGGCAGCTACAGTGGCGGATGCAAATTGTCGAGGACAATGGCGGATGCAATCTTGTTGGATGCATATTAGATTTCTTATGCTCAGTCTTAAACAAATCGTTCAAGTAATGAGCATCCTGAAAATCGAAGGCCGACTACAGGTTTCGGATCTTCACATTTTTTTCCTTTGAGATTTTTTGTGCCTTAAACATTCTAAAGGCACCTTTGCCTTTTTTGCCTTTTTTGCACCTTCGCGTACCTTCAGTCTAAGGCACCTTCGGATTTTTTATACCTTCAGTCTAAGGGCACCTTTGAGTTTTTTGGGTTTTTGCTACATTGGCAGATCGACGTCGCTAACTTATTATCAACCCTAAAATAGCTGGACAACCAAATATGCCAAGGGCGGTTAGCGGGTACCAGCTTTTGTACATATACAAAACTGGAGTAGAAGACATTCAAGAATTATAAGATATTTGTCTTTTGACACTTGTAAATATATATACTAGCTGAATCAAGCTATGTATGTAAGTTCTTTTGTTTTTTTGATAAAGAAGAATAAGATGAATACTCGGAAGACTCTTCCTCATCTACCGAATCAGATTTTGATTCAGACTCAGTAGATGATTCAGATTCTTCTGTACGTTTCGATTTATGCTTTTTACTACTTTTTCTCTCATTTCTCCTTCTATGAGAAATTCGAGAAGTTTCGTAATTTTCGGTAGAGACAATGACATCTTCCAAAGAGGTCATCAATCCCTGTCGACAATAACGGTCCATTTTCTTAGGCAAGCCGCCCAAGAACCATTTGTTTTGCGTAGGAAACGGAAACTGGGCTCCTAACTTTCCTATTAAATTTTTAACTCTACGAGTATACTTTCTAAGTAATTCCTTCGGCTTCTTCTCAACAGGATTAAGCCAAGCCAACAATCTAGTGAAGTAGCTATCTCCCTAAACTGCTTAAGGAATGCTGTTCTTAAAGTGTTCCGAGTATTAACCGTTTCCGGTACTAATTGATTGTACCAAATCCTAGTCTGCTTTCGCAGAAGACCTGGCAAAATTCTAACTTTGTCCTCGTCTGTATGTTCTTTATTTGCTATAGTAATAGATTCAAACTTGGACAAATATTGTCTGCATTTTCAGATGATGATCGATAGTTGCTTGAGAGTGTGTTCTTGGCATGTGTTACATGAGAAAGATTTGTAGACTTAATACACTTAACAATATTACAAAAGATGAAATTCATCTCCTGGCAATAGTGCCAAATTATGTGGTGGCCTAGTCATTATAGATTTTCACAAAATAAATGAATTAAGTAGTATAAAAGGTTTGATCGTTCCCCAAGAGAGACAATAATCTCTTCTTTTGTATGATAAGTGTATGTAAGATGATGAATGGATTGTGATGTGTAATATTAACAATGAATACTACAGCGACATATGTGGTTATCCAAAGATATTTGGGTAAATTGACATCCAGGAACACCAATGGTGAAACAATTTGGTCAAGGTTTGTGATTATAAAAGTTACTTTATCTTTCAGGCTCTTCAGATATCAGTAAGCAATCAGATCAGATAGCAACTAGCAAATAGATTCATCAAACAGAATCGAATTGGCTCATGATTCCTCTGAATCGAACATAGAGAATTAGTTCTTATCACAGTGAGCAAACAGAACAAAACATCAAATAAATTCATTATCTGGACACATAGCTCATTCAAAATTGAAAGAAGTTCTGCTTTATGGTTATGCTTAACAGCTTCGGCTAATTCCCTACACACGTTAGTTAGAATTGTCGCTCTCTGGTGATGCCTGAAAATCCACGTTAGAGTAACTGGAATTCAATAAGACATGAGAAATATGTGTGATGCAGAAAAGAAGTATCACAAACAGTTACAGATCATACAGAGTGTATTCGCTGAATGAATAAGAAGTAATGCTGTAAAAGATGACAGAGGCCCAAGAATGCTCAAGCTTATAGAAACTGGCTCTCTTCTCTCTCAATTGATACTCAAATCTGTGCGTCTATACAATGGCACAAAGTGTCGTCCTTATAGAAACGATCACCGGCCTCAATGTTGTTTACCAACTGTTAATATGTCGGTTGAGATCCACTAATGCGTCTCTATAGAACGTCGCGAGTTTTAACCTAAATGTGAATTTACAAAGTGCAAATAGGCCTTTACATGAATTTAGGCACTATAGCACATTTACATGTATAAAAATTGAAATTTTTTGCAATATAAAACAACAATTCTGGATAATGTGGGATCATGAGGCTCCACACGGATGCAAATGAGACTGGTGGTTGGCAGACACAAATCGTCGGATGTATGTTGTCGGATGCAATCTTGTCGGATGCAAATTAGAACCTATTGACGGATGGAAAAAAAATATTTTTGATTTTTTGAATAAGTGTAAACCCAATGGGTTCACAAAAAATTTGGGAAGAAATATACATAGAAGGAAAAACAGAAAAGTATAAGGTAAAATAACATAGAAAGATATCTCTACAGAGGACTTGCCAAAAAATTATTCTCGTAGTACCTTTGTAGTCGGCTACCATTGACTAATGTGTCAAGGGATATGCCTTCTAGGGTTTCTAATTGGACTGCACCATTGGTGAAAATTTTCTTGACAACATAAGGTCCTTGGCTACGGAATGTCAATTTCCCGGGATGGACCATGGAAGATGTATAAAGTAAAATTTTATCACCATCATAAATATCCTTAGTCCTGACATGACGATCATGCCAGTCTTTTGTCGTCATTTATGAACTAATTGTGCATGATAAGAGATAAGACGTGTTTCACACAGTTTCGTCAATGTAAAGAGTCGATTCTGAACTTGGTTGATAAGCACTATCGTCACACAAGTCAGTGGGATATGCTAAAGTGACGCGTAGAGAAAGAATTCAAAACTCTACTGGCATAACAGCCTCTTGGCCATATACCAGTTCAAATGGTGTTTTCCAACCCATGGCTCACTTCGGCGTTGTGCGATATGCCCAGATAGCAAAGAATAACTTCGTTTCCCAGTCTAATCGACTTGTTTCTACTATCTTGGTTAAGATTTTACAAATCGTTTTATTTGTAGATTCAGCTAATCCATTACATCTAGGATAGTACGGGGTACTCTTTCGATGTATAACAAAGTAATGAGTTAGTAAATTGTTGATTATTTCATTAAGGAAGTGAGAACCTCAATCACTAACAAGCTCGATAGGACAACCAAATCGGGTGATAATATTTTCATAGAGGAAGCGTGCTACAGACTTTGCGTCTGCTTTTCGTGTGGCTCTAGCCTCTATCCATTTTGTCGCATAATCAGTGGCAATCAAGATGTATCGAGATTGTGTGCCACGTGCTATTGGACTAATAGGTCCAACAAAATCGATATCCCATTTGTGAAATGCGTGACTTTCAAGTATTGGAGTAAGGAGATTGTGGTCGGCCTTTTTGGTATTCTTTTCGCGTTGAAAAACATCGCAAACTTTACATAAAAATGGATGTCTTTGACCACCAAAACCCTTCCAAAAAAATTGCCCTAGCAGTAGCGTCGGAGGAGAAATGTCCACCCCCAATACCCTCATGTGTCAAGGCAATAATATGTCGTGGGCACAACGACCTGTAATACCATCAACACTTAACTTATATAATTGTTCTGCAATAAGATAATATGGTAAAAATTTCATAATAAGCTTTATTTTTTGTTGTTTTGTCAACTGAAGATCTATTTCTTCAGTGGCTAGATATCTAAAGATATCATCTGCTGCCCATTGTTAGCCGAATTTTGACACCAAAAGTCGCGTTAATTTTGGAGCTTAATTTTGCTATAGTTAAGAAATCGGCATGTAAAAGCCGCAAAATTGCAATGTACAAATGGCTGAAAATCGCCAATAGATAGGGGGCCCAGCCCGTTCGTAATGTGGCTAGAGGAAATTACGGCCTTAGAATTGGCCTTTAAAATTTTTGACGGCCTTTAAAAATTCAGCCTATAGTATAGTTTCGGCTACTACGTCAAAATTTTGCAATGTACTGTGATTTTCAATACTAATATAAAAACCGAAGTACTGTGTTTTCAGATTGTTGTTCAGTGAGAAGTGGGGGCTCAGTCACCAAAATTGCGGAGTTGCGAGATAAAAATCCACAAAGTGCAATGTCTAAAAAGGGGGCCAAGATAATCCTAAAGTTGGGGCCAATGGAATATGGTGTATGACCAAGTGGGCAAAGGCCAAAAGCTAGAAGAATTAGCCATGGGACCTCCTAATAGCCACATGAGAAAAATCAAGAGGAGCTTAAATGCAAAAGGCGGGGCCAAAATCAAAGTGAGGCTTCATTAAAAAGCTTAAGAGAAAAAAAACACATGACGATAGGCATAAGGGCAACTCTAATAGCCACATGCCAAAAGGTCAAATCAGTTTTAATGCACAACAAGGCCTTTAATTGTGGATTTGGGAGTTCAAGCATTGAAAAAACCCTTATGAAGAAAATTAATAGGCATGAGGGATACTTTTTCATATAGGCACATGTTGAAATGTTAAATCAACATTCAATGCCTTAGAACAGCATGCTACAAAGAGAAGAAAAGCAAAATGACAAAATGAAGTAGAGAGGTGGGCTCCAAGCCTAGAAAATGAGCAAAAGTCTTTCTCGAGATGGCTTTTAGTTAGATGGCTTTTAGTTCTATTATGAGGATCAGGTTCTGCTGAGGTTTACACTCTCTTGCATTCACTCTAAACTGCATGCTCTTATGTGTTCTCTGCTGGGTTTAGTGACTGCATCTGTCCAATCTAACTGTCAATAATTATGGTGCTGAGGTTTCTTGTAAGGTTCAAGAATGATGCTGATAATACTGGTGGTCCTGCATTGTGAGCTATAAGAGCAACTGTCTGATGATGATTTACATGTTCCTTATCAGGACATGTCTTTTGTGTTTTACAGAGTGTTCTCATGTTGATTCTTGATACTGCCATGGCATTTTCCCTCATGGGATACTCTAGTGTGCTGAGTTTGATCCTTATCCAAGAAAGTGTGCTCGTCACCTGATCTCTGATATTAGAATGGATTGGGACTTCTGAGGGGCTGGTTGTATCCTTCACAACATAAATATGCTTTTTGCTATCTCTATGGACAACATTGAAAGTCTGAGTTCTGCTTCTGAGGATGTTCCTAGGTTGTGAGGCCAAGACCTTTTCTTCTTAGAATGTGTTACCTCTGTTGTGAGGTATGTCCAACAACCTGTTCAATAACATGATGTACCTTTTGCTGTCAAAGAAATGTTGAGTCTGCCTTGTTTTCGATGGTGCAAAGAAAACCTGCTCATTGTTTGTACTTTGGTATGATTATAGAAGATGATTCTGCTCTGGATTCCCAGCTGTTGCATTTGTAGAAGCATGTCATTTTCTAGAGTGTAATGTGACACACTGGTGCTCTTCTTGTTTAGGAGAGAGAACTCACATGCAAACTAAACACATCTTCTCCATTACAAAAAGAATAGCAGGGAGCTGATTCCTCATGAGACAGCACTGCTGGTCGCACACTACCCACTTGAAGATTTACACAGAGGAAAGACTCCCACAACGGCCATATGAGAGTTAGTAATGGGGACATCTCAACCCATTTACTCCTCCCAATCATCGTGCTGATGTCTAGCCGCAAACTCTCAGTACTATGCTCACCTCCTCTGCGTGCCCTCTTTGCTTTCCGTAGTTGTTCTCTCTCGTACAATTGTTTCTCAGAGGGTGGATATGTACCTACAGGGTGGATATGTACCTACAGGGTACTCTAGATACCATGACAAATGTCTCTTTTTCCAATCAGACAGGCCAATGTCAACCCACATGTCAGGAAACATGCAAACCACAACCTGCGCACTGAGTGGGTATGCTAGATATTTGTCCAGGTTTTTGCATTGACAATAACCACCTGAAACAAACAAAAAGTAGAAACCATAAATCAGTTGTTGATAATAACAGAAAATTGATACAAGCATAATCACGACGAGAATCTTTTGGAAGACATGCCAATTTTTTCTTGGTCCTCGTATGCACCGGCATTCTTCATCTTCTTTTGAAGCTCCACGAAACTGTGCACACAATGGCATGCACAAGCATCTGAAAAAAATGCCAAAAATGTATCTGGTAGACGAGGGTCCATGGAAGAGCTCATAAAGGCAATCATTCTTTTTCCTTCATCAAACATGTGGTACCAGTACGTTTCTTTAGCCATGAAACGTCTAAAGCCCTGGTTGTCATTTGGAATGGCATATAGTTCCCTCTCGTTCGGTGTGGATGCAAGAACGCGTAAGATTTCACCTTTCCTAAAACCCATAAGATTACATTCACGATTACGACGACGTACCAATGAAGGTGCTGAACTTGAGAATGTATTGAAAGCAATGTAAAAAAGAAGTCTATATACCTCGTGGCATCCACAGCAGATGATGCTATCATCTGCAACTTATCCACCATTATGACATTCCCCTTTGCCTTCCAATTAATATTGTATATGACACTACAAAAGGATTTTTCATTGTTTGGGTTTGCAATAGAGGCTAATCTATAGCCCTTATTGAGTAAAGTCACCTCAGCGTGTTGTATAAAAAAACGAAATAAGGTTTCTCGACATGCACCACACAGGCAAGATGGAAATAGATTCTAATTCCTATTCAATATCCAAAATCTAAAATTCTCCCAAATCGAAATTTTTGGGTGTATCGATTCTTTGGAATTGGATTTTTTTGTGTATTGAGTTTTGGGAATCAAGTTTTTTGGAATCGGATTTTTTTTGTGTATCGAGATTTTATATTGAATTTTGATATTTCATCGTTGGCAAATGGCTAATTTTTGATACCCGAGATTTTCGATACCCAAAAAATCTGATTCCAAAAATTTCGGTATCCAAACTTTTTAATTTCAACAAAATTTGATTCCAAAATTTTCAGTACCCGAGATTTTCAATACCCAAAAAATCCGATTCCAAAAAAGTTCGACATCCAATATTTCCAATTCCAAAAAAATCCGATACCCGAAATTATCGATACTCAAAATTCGATATCAAGATTCGATACCAAAATTCGATATCAAAATTCGATTCCAAAAAGTCCGATTCCAAGAATTAGATACCAAAAAGTTTTGATTCCCAAAATTTTGGATTCCAAAAATTGGATACCCAAAATTTTTTATTTAAAAAAAAAACGATTCCCAAAATTTTCGATTCCAAAAAAATTCGATGCCCAAAATACCATAAGAAAGGTCATCTCTTATGGCATGAAATAATGCATGCCTAGGTTTGTGTCAAAAATAGGGGGAGCACGGCGACCGCAGCTCGAAAACCAGCTCGCCGCTTGGACTTTCTGGCTCGAAGAATGGTAAACCTCTTGATAGCATTACTAGACTTCTCTCGTGTTGTTAGAGACGATTATCAGCTTGCTCTAAAGAAGTGTGTATGATGTCTAAAGCGTCATTGGTGATGCAATTTAAAGAATTTGTCATTGTAAAAGATTGTCGCATTATGTTTAACTGCAATTTTGTCTGATAAAAAATATGCATCTGCTTCCAAAACAAATGTTAGTTTGGGATTTATTTTGAGTTTGAAAATTGATTTTTGTTTCTAATACTTATAAACCTTAGTGAAGAAATTGGTGAAAGTAAATCAATATTTCCACACCAAAAGAGATTTGTAATTGATTTGTTTTTTTGTGAGGATTGAAGTCCTTAATCTCTTGTTCATTCATAATAGTTTCATAAATATGTGCTAAGTTTAATGTCCATATTGTCATGTCCGTACATATAGAATACTCTTTTAGACCTAAGAACATGTTTTGGATTATGCCCATCAAAATTGCCATAAAAGCTCGCCAAAACTGCCAAAAGCTCGCTAAAAAATTGCACCCCTCTACCAATCTCTCTCAAACTAGATCAAACTCTCATCTCAAGATGGAGCAAGTACAAAGTTTGGGTCAACTTGACTCAAGAACACAAAAGTACTCAAAAACACCACAAATGACTCAAATACAATTGGATTGCATGAAACTATGTGGCTATGACCTCAAAAAATTGTCTAGATATCAAATAGACAAGATTGGAAAGCTTTTTTTTTCTAAGTTTTTGGATCAAACAAGCATGATATGAGTCAAATGAAATGTGTCAAACCAGGTTGGGTGCCCTACCCACCTTGATTTTCTATAACTTTTGATTGGCATGTCCAATTGATATGAAACAAATTGCAACACAATCTTGACTCTACTAGCTTTCTAGCAAGCTTTCTAGCATAGATTTTGGATCTATCTTGGAAGAGAACCAATTGGTCAAAGTTGGCTGTCCTTCACATGCGTCTGAGCACTAAATTCCTTACAGTACCAAGGCCAGGTCCAATCTTAATGATTATGACCCCTCTTGATCCTAAAATTATAAAGATAGCAAGGGAGATGAAATCTACACTCACTAGATCTTGATTTCGAGACAAATTTGCACACATAAATTGATAGATGCATGCATATCTTAAATAGGCTATGATACCATGTGCCTAGCTCCAAATATTGTTTGATAGCCTACGAAAATCTGAGTTGATCAAGATAGATTTGATAGTGTGCAACCTCTCATGCATGTAGGTCGTGGTAGATCTATTCAAGGTCCTCAAACACACAATTTTAACAATGAAATTAAAGTGACAAAAGGGAAGGATGCATACCAGCATGCTATATGGAATAGGAAATTTTTTGTTTGCAATCTCCAAAGATAGCACATCAACATGACTCAACAACTTTACCAAAACTCATGGTTAAAGCCTTCTATGAATATTTGAAAAAACTCATGAGAATATTTTTACAAGAGATTTTTTGGTCTTTGGTGTTGAAGTAGAGAAATTGGACAAGTTACTAAGATGTTTCTAAATATGACATGAACTAGTAATCAATTTGACTTCCCTAGAAGACATCTTTTAGAGAAATACAACATGAGAATACTTCTTATCATGGAACAAATGTTGATCTGGTAGAGGTTGATACTATTAGATGTTTTTTCTAACGAATATTGGATAATCTACAGATTTTGATTTTTGGAGGAAATTGAGTGGATAGAAGATCAATGAGTGCATATGCAACTTTCTTTGGAGAGGGAGCAATTTCGAGATATCTTATGACAAGATCCTTGTAAAATAATTAAGGTGCTATGTATCACATTATAGAAAACTGATTTCAAAAATTTCAATAACTATTGACGGAGACATCTATTTTAGCTCCTAAAAGTAAGTGAAACAATTTTTTGTCCATGCATATACCTTACAATATGCAATAGGATGCATGGTGGAAACACAACCAACCAAAACATTACGAGATTGAAATTTTTGATTATGCTAGTATAGTACCTACAACAAAAGCAATAGTCAATTATAAAACCAACATTCTCAATGGTGTATTAAGAATTGTTGACATCATCTATAAGTTTTATATCACCTTCTTGTGCCTTGGGCCCCATATTGTTATTTGACATTAGACCATATGGTTGGGGCCCTTCATATATTGTCTTGAACTTATTAGTGATGCACCACGTGATACAATTATTATTGTGCCTTAAATCCCCTAACTTGTAGGTCCTAGCCCTGATTTGGGCCTCATGAGTATAAATAGGACCTAAGAAATCAATATTGCTGATTAATTATTTGGATACTAGATGCTTTGATTGAAGAGTATTTTTTTTCTTCTCTATAATGGTCATAGTTTGTTCAAGTGTAGTTCTACGTTTCTTGTAACAAGTCTGTGGAAAATGTAAAATTCTTAGCACTCCAATGTTGTTGGGTACCTTACAAACTCAATTATCTTTAGTTTTGAAGGCTTCTTTGTATGACTGTTCACGTACTTAACCTCCAAAATTCAAACCTATAATCTCATCCCTCCTTCCCCGATTTTTCCACCTGAGACAAGATGACTGATACTTTATTTACTCACTCTTATTGTTGCAACTTCTCGATGCTTGTGAAAAAAAATTGCTCACACACAGAACACCATGTCATATAGATGAGGTCATCTTATTACTATGCTACTAATGAGTGCCCAAGGAAAGTGAACAAACTAGCAATAGAGACTCCATACAGGAATGCATCCAAAGCAAGTTGTATAGGCCATGAATTCCATAAAGCACATGAAAGAAGTGGACTTGGAGATGCACAAGGATTCCACACTATTTGAAGAAATACTTTGCATATCCTTGTCCAACAAAAAAAAGATCTAGAAATGCAAATGAAATAGAAAATTTCCCATTGAAAAAAAAATAGCCAAAAAGGAAATCGGGCTTCTCTCCCCAAAACAAGAATCAAACCAAAATTTTGTGGCATTTTTTTATCGCATTTTGTGCAAAAAAAGAAAAAAAATCGTCGCATTTTTTGCACAAAAAAATTGTCGCATTTGTCAAAAAATTCGTGTCACAAAAAAGAAAAACTGTGTCGGGATTTTCGGGTTTTCATTTAGGGTTTCCATTTAGGGTTTCGGGTTCCGAATTTTCGAGATTTCTTTTTCAATATTTATGTCGGGATCTTCTATGCCCAAAAAAATGCTTGATACCAAGTTGAGAATAAGATCAATACAAATAGCATCATATAAACAATAATAGAGACATCAAGTTGATGCTCATAAAACAATTCCAATTAAGTTCCAATACAATCAACAAGATGCTGGTTTGCAGACCCTCCTGAGAAGGTAGATAAAAAAATCAACATGGCAGGGTCCCAACACGTTCTGCACCTTACCATGGCATCACATTCTTTGGGCATGGACTAGATAGGCTGATTTGCTATGTGCTTGGAGGCCATGACATAGTGCTCTTACTTGTCGTTGTCTTTATCTAAGCCAACACGTTTGTTATAAACAACTGTACAATGTTTCTTAAAGCTTCATCCATTTATAGACAATTGAGCCATGAGATGAAAATCTAAACTAAAGCAAAGCATCCCTGAACAGAATTGGAAATGACATGCTAGAAGTTATGGCTTGCATCTTCAAACAAACATGTCTATCGTACATGAATACATGTTTCTTTTAATGTTCGTCCTCCTAATCTTAACCGTTAACAAATGAAAATAGGAACTTAGTAACTCATAACGTAAGTAGTAATGACCGAGGGTCAAATGAATAAAAGCCCCTAATATTGTTTGAGCTTTGTACTAATCCTAAAATGTTCATGTAGCTATTGAAGAACGAGCTCTAGTTATGGACTTGGCTCATTAGATTCGCCGTGTCCATTCTTTTATTCATGCATAAGCAGGCCTAAGGGCTCTTTTTTATTCATATACTGGCCTTGGGCCCTAGTTGGTCATATTTTTAGGACTCAGTCACGTTGATTTGGAGTGGGGGTCCTCCTATTGGGAGGGCGCACTATTTTTCCTCCAAATCCTTTTCCCTCCCTTTTTTTAATCCTCTATTTGATTCAAGGAGAGGGTATAAGTAGGGCAGCATTGTATTCCTTTATTCAGTTTATGATGATTGCTCCTCTTTGGCCTCCTTAAGCATTCTCTTTTCTTGCTTTCTAGCTTAAGTCCTGCTTTCTAGGTGAATCTTAGCTTGTAACTTGATATCAGAGCACTTTCCTGCAGATTGGTGGAGGCTGTCTAGCGCCCTACCACCCATCACTTTCATCGATTTTCTCCGTCCATTTTTTTGCAGATTGGTAGTGGCTGTCCAGCGCCCTACTGCCCATCACTTTCGACGATTTCTTCATCATTTTTTGCAGTTTTGGGTGGAGGCTGTCCAGCGCCCTGCTAACCCATCACTTTTGTCAATTATTTTGGCAGGTTTTATTGTTTTTGCAGATTTGGTAGTTGTTGTCCAACGCCCTACTACCTCATCATTTTTGACACTTTTCGTCACCGATTTGCTGCCCATTTTTTTATATTGATTGGAGGCTGTTCAGCGGTTCTCTTCACCGACTTGCTATCCATTTCGACTATTGATTGGAGGCCGCCTTACTTCAGCACCTTTTTCAGCCTATTCTTCAGCATATTGTAAATCTTGGTAGTTGCTGCCCAGTGCCCTATTATTTTCGGCTTATACCTCTCTTTGTTGGCACTACCGAGTGGACGACGAATCAACACCCACCCAGGTATTGCTTTAGCCCCTTCATTTTTGATTATTCTCCATCTTGATTGACTGTTTATGTGCCATTTTTGGTGATTTCGGAAGTTAGACTAAGTTGGGGTGACGACAAACGTCCTCTCCCTTAGGTTTTTCTCTCTTTCTTGGTTTCTATGGCGACTTCTTCATCAGAAGACCCACCGCAGAGCTCTTCAGATGATCGTTTTACACATATTGATGCCCGCATGGATCATCTTGAGAGTCGTATTGATCGTGTTCTTTCTAGCCTTGAGACTATCCTACCACGAGGGGATACCACCCCCCTAGACATTCTTCATCGTCCCAGTAAAGCACCTTTATTTCCTATTTTGAGTACGCCTGCACCTGCCCGTGATTGCCGACAGTCTCTTGGTCCTCCTACCGCTGTTTTTTACCATGAGGCTCTTACTCCTGATGATTTTGATGTTTTACGTGTTCGCATTTTGGGGCGAGAGCATATTGCTTTGGTGGATACTGGCAGTACACAGTCATTTATTAGCAGTTACATTTCCACCAGGATTCGTGCTTCACCTATTTCTGCTACACAGTCTCTCAGTGTCGAGGTTGCTAGCTCACATACTTTTATCAGCTCTCAGATGTTTCAGGGCTTGGACTATAGCATTGGTGACTTCTCTAGACAGGCATATTTCTATATTATTCCTCTGGAGTACTATGACATTATTCTTGGTGCAGATTGGCTTTCATCACTTGGTACTGTTGCTGTGGATCTTTCTCAGCAGACATTGTCTTTTACACATGCTGGTCGACATCATTTACTTTCTGGTATTGATTCCCAAGGTGACTATCAGTTGGTTACCGGGAAGCAGTTTATGCGTAGCCTGCCAAAGGCTCAAGGTGCAACTCTTTTTATCATTCAGAGTACATCAGTTGCTGCTCCTCCTGCTCCATCCATGGGTCCTCTTCCTCAGGTGATTTCTGACTTATTGCATCATTATTCTGTGATCTTTCAGAACCTATGTCTCTGCCACCATTACGAGATGTCACCCACCATATTGATCTTATTCCTGGTGCTATCCCACCTTCTCGTGCTCCATATCGTATGTCTAAAGATGAACGTGACGAGGTTCAGCTCCAAATTGCTTTTACGTCAGGGCCTCATTGTTCCTAGCCATAGTCCTTTTGGTGCTCCTGTCCTCCTTGTTGCCAAAAAAGATGGAACCAAATGCCTTTGCATTGACTATCGTGCCTTAAACAAGCTGACTATCCGTAATCAGTATCCTATACCTCATATGGATGACCTTTTTGATCAGCTTGGCACTTCTTCCATCTTTTCTAAAATTGACCTACGTTTTGGATACTACCAAATTAGGATGCGTCCTTTTGATGAGCATAAGACTACATTTTGTACTCATTTGGGTTTGTATTCCAATTGGTGTTCAGAATGGTCCACCGCCATTTCAGAATGTTATGAATAATATTTTACGTCCTCTTTTAGGTGTTTGTGTCTTAGTTTATTTTGATGACATTCTTGCTTTTTAGTACTTTGTCTGATCATGTAAAACATCTATCATCTGTGTTTGGATTACTTATTAAGCATCAACTGTTCGCGAAATTGTCCAAATGTTCTTTTGTGAAAAGAAATCTCATACCTTTGTTTGGACTTCTGAGTGTCAAACTGCTTTTGACGCTTTACGTCATGCCATTGTTTCTGCTACTGTTATGTGTCTCCCCCAATTTGATCAGCGTTTTATTGTTGAGACTGATACTAGTGCTATTGGTTTAGGCGCTCTTCTACGTCAGTCCGAGTGTGTTATTGCCTATGAGTCTCGTCGCTTGCGCTCTTATGAGCAACGTTACTCTGTACATGAAAAAGAGCTACTTGTTGTCATCCATGCTCTTAAGAAATGGCACCATTATTTGTATCGTGTTCCCTTTGATATCTGATCATCAGTCTCTCTGTTATCTTTTTTCTCAGCGTGATCTTAGTGATCGTCAATATTGTTAATTAAAATTTTTACAGTCTTTTCATTTTGATATTTTGTATCGTCCAGGCAAGGCAAACACGGCAGCTGATGCTTTATCTCGTCTTCCTCCATTGTTACATAGTATTGTTGGTTCAGTTCCTTCTTGGTTTGATGATTTACCGGCCGCATATTTGTCTTGTTTTGACTTTTCTGATGTTTATCGTACCGTCCCCTTTTGTCCTCTCAGAAGTTCCAGGTTTATACTGTTGTTGATGATCGTTTATACCACTTGGTGCTTTATGTATTCCTAGTTCTCTTTCCATTCGTCCTCAATTGTTGTCTGATGCTCATGCTTCCCCTATTGGTGGCCATTTTGGTTTTTAGAAGTCTTATGCACGTCTTAAGGACCATTTCTATTAGCCATCCATGAAGTCTGAGCTAGCCCATCTTATTCGTCATTGTCCTTTTTGTGCCCGTAATAAATATTCCTGTGCTAAGTCCGCTGGTTTGCTCCAGAGTTGGCCCATTCCTCATCGCTAGTGGACGGATATTTCTATGGACTTTATCCTTGGTCTTCCTCATACCCGTCGTGGTCATGACTCTTGTATGGTGGTGGTGGATCGGTTCTCAAAACAAGCACACTTTATACCGGTCCGCGCAGTACTATTACAACTGAGCAGTGCGCACGTCTTCTATCAGAGATTTTTCGCCTGCATGGTACTATCTGATCAGAATAGTAAGTTTACATCTACATTATGGACAAAGCTTATGCGTATTTTGGATGTACAGCTTCTGATGGGCACTGCATATCATTCTACTGCTGATGGGCAGACTGAGGTCCTTAATCGGAGCTTTGAGGATTACCTTCGACATTTCCGGGAAGGATTGGGATCAACATTTATGTTTGGCAGAGTATAGCTATAATAGCTCTGTTAGTACCAGCACTGGAGTTTCACCTTTCTTATTGGCTCATGGGTATGCTCCACTTTTGCCAGGGGTGCCCCTTCCTCCTAATGATACACCGGTTACCATTGCTTCTTTTTTTATCCGGTGCTCACAAGCTTATTGCTAGGGCTACTACTCACTTACAGTAGATTCAACAACGCTATCAGATTTCTGTTGATCGTCATCGCCGTCATGTTGAGTTCCAGGTTGGTGATATAGTTTACGTCCGATTACGCTTTGCACAGTTTCACTTTGTTCAAGGTCACGCTTCTACTGAGAAGCTTGCACCATGCTATTATGGGCCTTACTGTATCTTGGATCGCCTCAGCCCTGTTACGTACCGGTTATAGTTGCTTGATTCTACATGAGCCTGTGATATCTTTCATGTTAGCCTTTCATGGGCTGCCATTGAGGATGATGCTCCTCGCGATCTCACATTTCCTATAGAGCCATAGCTGTTCCCTTTTTTGCCAGCTGCCATCTATCAGGTTCGCCTTCAGTATAGTCGACGTAGCAGGCAGGTTCAGTTTTTAGTACAGTGGGATGGTCGTCCTCTTGAGAAGGCCACTTGGGAGCCTATTGATGTCTTTTATCATACACCATTATTGGCAGAGCACGCTCGAGCTCTCATGGCTATAGTTCTCTCCATGACTATTCTTTTATGTTTTGATTGTAGTAATTCCTTAGTACTTGATTTACATAGTTATGATACTTTTGGGGTATCTGTTGTGACGACTTATGTCTTCTCCATCAATATTTCCATTAGTTCGTGATTTTTCAGTATCTAGCATGTTTGTTAGCCGGTGGAGGGCTTTGTTTTTCTGCAGGGGAGTTATGGACTTGGCTCATTACATTCGCCGCGTCCATTCTTTTATTCATGCATTAGCAGGCCCAAGGGCCCTTTTTTATTCATATATTGGCCTTGGGCCCTATTTGGTCATATTTTTAGGACTTGGTCACGTTGATTTGGAGTGGGGGTCCTCCTATTGGGAGGGCGCACTATTTTCCCTCCAAATCCTTTTTCCCTCCCTTTTTTGAATCCTTTATTTGATTCAGGGAGAGGGTATAAGTAGGGCAGCATTGTATTCCTTTATTCAGTTTATGATGATTGCTCCTCTTTAGCCTCCTTAAGCATTCTCTTTTCCTGCTTTCTATCTTAAGTCCTGCTTTCTAGCATAACTAGTGAATCTTACCTTGTAACTGCTCTAGCCACACCCAAGATTAAGAATTACTATGAATTCAATCAGCCACTAATGATGAGGCTCATAGGCCTACATGTGGGTATCAAAAGCCCTCACGTCAACTGACTAGAGTAGCTGGTCCACACTGTATTAGGAACAAAATGCATGGACTTTTGACAGCATAAGCCCTAATAAGTTGTGAAATACCCAAACACACTATGAGCTCCATGTGTGGACCTGATTTGATTAAAATGTGGAGAGAGTGTGTATATGGCAATATCGAATCCCATTCTGATCGTGCAAAAAAGGACAATTAGGAGCCCATAGGCTGCAATATTGGCTTGACCTAAAATGTGGATGGACTGTGTAAAGATTGTACATAATGATGCCAGTGCAAACTATTTCCATTGCAATAACAATAAAAAAGCTGAACCACGCACATTGTTTGTGTCATGCCATGCTACATCCTTAATTTCATACGCAACCACCTGACTGACGTATTTATGACCTCGTTATTCGTCATGACTTTGACCACTTTCTTCAGCTGGAACAGGCCTCTCTGGTAATGCTGGAACTGGACTTAACCTGGCTGGACTTGTATTCTGCACCGGACTACTTGATGTAGAGATAGGGCTCTTGTAATTCCAGATAAAAATTGCTCCATCTTCTCCAACTGAGATTATATTTTGTTGATCTGGGCTAATTTTTACCTGAAAGCACGATGACCAAGCCTTGTTCCAGAAATTCAAGCAAGAATCGTGCTATTTGCACGTTTAAAAGCAAGTACTACCCTAGACCGTAAGTAATCGTCATGCTAATGTCAAAGTTGACTTGTATTGGGAAAGAAAAAAAGATCGGTTGAAAAAAAGCAAATTTACTTTTGAAACACGAAGTACCTAGGGTAGAAAAGTATTCAGCAAACGATAGCCTACCTTTAAAATGGGTTCACTGTGGCCGCGTCCAATAAAGTAGCAATGACCCTCATCATAATTCCACAACTTAACTTCTTTGTCGACACCTCCACTCACAAATGCTGTACCATCAGGACTTATATCAATAGACGTTAACTCTGCTGACAAAGATCCATCAATGATCCTGATTGCAGAGCAATCATATGCATCCCAGTACGTTATCTGAAAAACAGAACAGCACAGATATCAGAATTAAGCTTTTAAATACAAATAAGAAAAAACTCTTATCCGAAAAGATAGTGAATACACATTCAGTGTTAATAAAACTAAAACAAATGCAGCAACATATTCATAAAATTCCACGTTAAACTTTTTCCAGGCATGCACAATCTGTATAATCAAAACATGCACATGCTTTTGGGCTTTCTGGATCAAAGAAGTCTCTTTGGAAGGTTGGGGGGTTTCTTGGGAACTTTCCTTTCATATGTAGTACCGTTTTGTAGTACAGAACGAAACATACCTAAAAAAATTCAAATTTTAGTACAGAGTATCTATGGTCATTTATGTACGGATACAAATTTCCGATATTTCATTCTGTACTTATAAGAAACTACAATCAAATATACATTATTTGATTTTTAACGCTAAGAACTTGAAAGAAATTCAATCCACACTGACCAGTCACCATACAGAACATGTTCTCATTCTGTATGTATAAGAAATATAAATACGAAAGATGCTTCTATGGAAGTCAAGATAAACTCTTGCTTGATTTTGTAGGTCGGGAAGCTCATGTTATCCGGAATGAAGATTATAATGTTAATGAGCAAATACACTGGATAAGGTGACAATGGAAAAATAAAGAGCTTTCTATCAATTTTGAAAGTTAATAGAACATCTCGCTCCTGCTGAGTCTCATGAGTCTTTGTGAAATAATAGAATCACCCCCGAGAAATAAAATCAATCAAGTGCAGATGATGATGAAGGGATGCTATTACAATTCCACACTCTGATACGCAATCGGTGTGGACGGGGCCCTTGGCTACTCCTACACTCGAGGGCCCCAACTTCAAGGCATTGGGGGAGGACTATGATCCTGGCATCTAACCTGACCATCCTGATAGATAGCAAATCTATCCAATGCCTTAGCCTCCTGAATTTTTTTCTCCATTCTTCCACTTGAATATGTGTAGGGTCATCATCTAAGAAAACCCACGTGCCTTTCAGTTCAATTCTTACTCATATAGTAAATCTCTGCATTGCTTCAAGTGTTAAAAATTCTATAGTCAAGGATTCGGCCCATTTTACCCAAAGAAAAAAATGCAAGCATTTTAACTTAAGCTGGAGCCACTTTGATATAAAACCAGATTCAGTGTCCATAATGTACATGGCAGGATCAAGAAAATGAGATATTTTATGTTTGTGATTGAGGCTTGAGTCATGTTAAGCAGAAGAGCATACATTTTCTCAAATGGAATTATAGCTTATTTTGAAACCCCTAACAAACACAACTTTTCAAAGATTAACAATAGATTCACTACACCTGAAATAACACTTAGGCCCAACTATAACAAAAGCAACACCTTTGTTCTTCCTACCTAACATCAAACCTATAATATTAAGAGAGTTGTCAATTGCTTATAAGTAAGAAAAGTGATGTTCCTGCTTTTCTATGTTGTGCTCCAATAAAATGTAAAACTGTAGATTTTCCTGGTAGATGGCTGAGTCACTTGCCTGCAGTGATGTGCTTACAATATTAATGTATGAATAGGGTCTCAAATTAAATTTGCTTATGATTGTAATGTACGAACACGGTCTCAAAAAGAGTGTAAAGTGCTGGGAATTTGAGCAAATAGACCGAGGGAAGCCTGATAAGACAGAATAGTTAGTGGTTCGAGGCATGCTTGGCTATTTTTTGCTATTCACAAAATAAAGATGAGATCTCTTGAACGAAAGAGCTTTGAAACACATCGGATGATTATCAGAAAATCAGAGGGGTTTTCCGAGGCCTCAAAGATGAATATAAAGTAGAGGTCCAGAGAAACTCGCCTACTACCCTTGAGCAAGCTCTCAAATATGCTCAAATCTATGATCGATTCAGTGGGTAG
Organism: Diphasiastrum complanatum; assembly: GCA_029204225.1. Lineage (NCBI taxonomy): Eukaryota > Viridiplantae > Streptophyta > Lycopodiopsida > Lycopodiales > Lycopodiaceae > Diphasiastrum > Diphasiastrum complanatum. The sequence continues at coordinate 56,134 of MU832078.1, read as the reverse complement.
GAAGAGGGTGAGACAACAGCCTCTTTCTGAGCAGCCTCCTCAGAAAGACTTTCAATTTAAAAAGAAATTTTTAAAAAGAAAGAAAGAAGATAAATTCAAAAGTGAAGCTCCTCAGAAACGCCCTTCACTCATACAACCCTTAAAACCAGAAGATTTTGAGAAAGCCAAACAAGAACGTTTGTGCTTTGTGTGTATGGGCAAGGGACACACAGTCAGACAGTGTCCCAAGGGGCCCTTCACTAAAAAAGATGAAATAGATAAGAAACAAGTTCATCTTGTTCAGACTGTAAGTTTCCCCAGTGACTCGGCAGCTTCCGAGATCAAAGTGTATCATGAAGAACACTGTTGCCAGCTGACCTCTGCTATGCTTGCGAGACCCTTCAGCTTTGGGCCGCATGACCTAGTACGTATGCATGGGAAAGTTGGTAACCAGTCAGTAAGAGTTATGGTTGATGATGGGGCAACCCATAATTTCATCAACTACACCTTGGTTAAAAAGCTTAACCTACAGAAGTACCTAGTCAGCATAGGTACATAGTTTCAAGAGCTAAGGGTGAAGATAAGAAAATCTGGGAAACTATGGTAAGTAACTTAAATCTTGGTATTCAGGGGTACCGAGATGAAATAAACTTTCAGATTATGCACCTCGATCGTATAGACATTGTTCTCGGGAGAGATTGGCTCTACAGTTTAGGACCTTCCCTCCATAGAAATTATCAGGAGAACACCCTCAGCTTTCAGCATAAAGGCTGAGAGATCCAGTTGCATGGGGAGCATGATGTTCCCAACAGTCCTATGGTCTGCAGTTCAGAGCTCTGTCAGCTAATCGGAGACGACGACCATCAGGTATTCTTATGTGACTTTCAGTTTATTCCTGAAGTTTCTATTTCTAGTTCTATACAGCAGAAAATCAGTAAATTAGAAACTTTATTGTCTAAATTTAAAGATGTTTTTCCTGAAGATTTGCCACATGGTTTTCCACCCAGCAGAGAGGTAGATCATGTAATAAACCTAGTATCAGGTACAACACCTGTTTCTAAACCTCCGTATCGGGTCAGCCGAACAGAGGATGAAGAAATAACTAGGCAGTTAACAGATTATCTTGGGAAAGGCCAAATTCAGACCAGTAGTTCACCATGGGCCTCACCAGTCCTATTCGTGAAAAAGAAAGAGGTGTCTATGCGTCTTTGCGTAGATTACAGAGCCCTCAATAAAGTCACAATAAAGAATAAATATCCTATGCCTCGGGCAGACGAGTTCTTTGATCAACTCGACGGGGCTATATTTTTTAGTAAAATAGACCTCAGATCGGGATATCATCAAGTCCGTATAAAATCGAAAGATGTCTCAAAAACAGCTTTTAGGACTCGTCACGGTCATTATGAATTTAAGGTGATGCCATTTGGGCTCACAAATGCTCCAGCTACCTTTATGACCTTGATGAACAGTGAGTGTCCTTAGACCATACTTGGGTAATTTGTAGTCGTATTTTTAGATGACATCCTCGTCTACAGCAAAACGAGGAAGGAGCATCTAAAACACCTCAAAAAGGTGTTTCGACTGCTCAAAAAGCATAAGCTTTATGCTAAACAATCCAAGTGTGAATTCTTCGTTGAAGAAGTAGCATATTTGGGTCACATTATCTCGTCAAATGGGATTAAGATGGAACTGAATAAGGTTAAAGCCATACTCAGTTGGCTAAGACCTCAAAATATTTTGGAACTTCAGATCTTTCTTGGTTTGGCGGGATATTACAAACGATTTGTCAAGGAATATGCTCAGATAGCAGTTCCCATGACAAATCTTCTTAAGGGGAAGGGAAAGGAGTTCATTTGGGAGTCCGCACAGCAGGAGAGCTTTGATGCTCTCAAAACAGCCTTAGCTACAGCACTAGTTTTAAAAGTCGTCGACCCCAATCAGCCATTTGTGGTCGAAACAGATGCTAGTGACTTTGCAGTTGGTGTTGTGCTAACTCAGGGTGGACGACCAGTTGCGTTCAAGAGTAAAAAACTCGAGCCAGCTCAGACTAGGTACAGTGCCTATGAAAAGGAACTCTTTTCTATAGTCCATGCCCTTAAGACTTGGAGGCATTATTTGTATGGTGCCAACTTTGAGGTCCTGACAAACTTTGAGGTTCTGAATAAACAACTCAGCCACTTGCAGAGCTGTGACTTTCTTTGTCCTTGCGATGAAATGAGCCATCTTGGAAAACATGTCTACCACTACCCTAATGAATTGAATCCATTCTGGGTCTTGGGTAGCCCAAGAATAAAATCCATAGAGATGCTTTCCCACCTTCCTGTAGGTATCTCAAGGGATGTAGCAAGCCTGGAGGACTTACTCTCTCGGCCTTGTTCACCTGACAAGCCGTGCAACGCTGGACGTACTCTCTTACATCCCGCTGCAATCGTGGCCATAAATAATGCCTTCCCAAAAGCTCACTGGTCTTATCAATACCAGGGTGCCCTGCGCAGGGACTATCATGGCATTCATGAAGTATCTTATGACGAAGATCCTTCACGTCTGGCACGAAAACTCTTCCATTTCTCAATAGCATACCATCCTTCACGGTGTATGTTAAATATGTACTGGTGTGTGCCTCTACGGAAGCGACAGCCTCGACTGACTCTTCTATTTGGTCGACTACCTTGCGCGCATTAGGCCACACACGCTGACAATGCGGGTCCTTTTCTTGAGCCTTCTTAATCTCCTCCATGAGACCACTGTCAACCACAGTAAAGCTCATCTGATGCAGTATACGAGATAGTGCATCAGCGACCACATTTTCCTTCCCTCTTCGGAAGCGACTTTCCAAATGAGCTTGGCGGCCCTTCAAATCTGGCTGAGTGCAAAAATACCTTAAAGTATGATGATCTGTGTACACATAAAACTCGGCGCCATATAAATAATGTCTCCACACCTTGTGCACATGTATAATCGCATACAGCTCTTGCTCGTGTGTAGGATATCTCTGTTGAGCTGGTGTCAACTTCTTACTCTCAAAGGCCACTGGTCGACCCTCCTTGGCTCAACATTGCACCTAGGGCAATGCCACTTGCATCCGTCTCTAGGTCAAAAGGTTTCTGGGTATCCACAATCTTGAGAACTGGAGCCGTGGCCACTGACTCCTTCAAGTTCTCAAAACATTGCTGAGCTGCAGCATCCCATCGAATCACAATGTTGTTTTTCCTTAACTGGTCCGTTAAAGGAGCAGCTATCTAGGAATAATTTCTAACAAAGTGCCAGTAGAACTTACAAAAGCCTAAGAAAGACTGTAATTGGCGTATATCGGCAGGCATCGGCCACTTCTTAACCACAGCCACCTTGGCTGGGTCAACCGAAATACCCTCAGCTATCACTACGTGACCCAAATACTCGACACGAGTCTTACACAACTCTGTCTTCTGAGCATTGGCATACAAGACAGAAGCTTGTAACTTGCCCAAAACGGTCTTGAGATGAATCTCATGCTCCTCAACCGCTTTACTAAAAACCAATATATCGTCAGTAAAATTGACGACAAATTTGCCCATATAGTCTCGCAAGACATCGCTCATGAGCATCATGAAAGCATCATGAACGTGGCTGGGGCATTGGTTAACCCAAATGGCATAACCAAGAATTCACAATGACCAAAACGGGTTCGGAAAGCCATCTTCTGGACGTCTTCATCTCGAATCCGTATTTGATGGTATCCACTTTTGAGATCTATCTTACTGAAAATGGTTGCACCTTGCAATGCATCTAGTAGATCATCAATCCTGGGGGCATCGGATACCTGTGCTTTACAGTTATCTTATTCGATCCCATGTAATCTACACACATCCGGAAACTACCATCCTTTTTCTTAACAAATGAAATAGGAGAGGCGAAAGGTGAATAACTCGGACGGATGTACCCCAACTTGAGATACTCCAACATCTTTCTGACTTCCTCTTCCTCTTTTAGGCTCATCCTATAAGGAGGCCTACATACCGGACTTGTCCCTGGAACGAGCTCAATACGATGATCAACGTTCCGACTAGGCGGCAATCCCTCTGGCATATTACTAATTAGCACATGTTTAAATTGCGTGTGGATGGACTTCTCCAACTCACTTGCTGGGTCACATCTAGGTTGTAATGCAAATGCATGTGCACTAGGGGATGCAAAAGTAAATGAAGCTTCTTGTGGTTTATTAGTGAGTGTGCTTATCTGATTATTACCAACATAAGAATCAAAACTAGAATCAACATTCACATAACACAACCACAAATACTGAATCTCCATTCTCTTTATGTGCATACAGGTAACAAGAGGACCCTCAACAGATGGTCTCTCCCCCTTTAAGACATGAGACATACCCTGTGACTTATACCCATGTGACTTAAAATCTATAGCGGGCTACTTACTTGCATGCCACCGCTTACCAAGTACAATATCAAACTTAGCTAGTTTAGTAATTTCAAATCTAACTTCTCGGTATATGTCTGAATAGACAAAGACGCCCGAGAGATTCTTTCATCCCAAACCTCTGTTCCCTTACCATCTGGCATCTCAACAATATACCGGTAATCAGATGGAACAGTAGCCAAGTGAAATTTCCTCACCACACAAGAATTGATGATATTATGCAAGGAACCTGTGTCAAACAAGACGAGCACGTCATGACCTTCCAGTTTTCCCCTCATTCGTATTAGTTCACTATCTGGAAACTGATAAGCTTCCCGCGCCTTGGTGGACAAGTAACAAACTGGTGCCTCTGGAACAAGCTTCCGCACCGAAATAGTCATGACACGACGAGTGTCCTCATCATCACTTACCAACAAGTCATCCAAAATTTCCTCATCCTTGCCCTCATCTTGACATTGCATAGTAGGAAGCTTCTTGCCCGTATGTCGAGGACAATCTTTGAAAAGATGCTTGCCAAGATAGAAAAAGCATAATCCGTCTTTCTTGGCCTTTTCCTTTTGCTCAGGACTGAGGGGAGACTTGTAGTAAGCACGACGAGCCATAGGAGATCCTGCCTTGCGCTTCAAAGTCTGCTGCATCTGGATAGGATCCTTCTGCAAAAAGCCTTTCTGACCAGCTTGGCCAGACTTTCGCGAACCCTTCTTCTGAGGCCATCTTGGCGCTCCAGATTCAGTCTTGGTGCGCACATTACCTTGAAAGTTGAGAGCTGTAGCAACTGCCTCTTCTAAGGTCTTGCACCCTTCATTAAGCACTGAAGGCCTCAACTCTTCACGAAGGCCAAATATGAACTTGTGGACTACCAGCCACTCGGGAATCTTGATAAGCGTCTCACGATACCTATCAGCATATTCCTGCACCATGTACTACTTCTGACGATGCAAAAGCCAAGCATCCGTCGCACACACATGCTCATGTGGAGGAATAAACTGAGCTCTGAAAGCTCGCTTAAACTCAAGCCAAGATAGACTTCAACAACTTGCGCCACCACCTGTCAGCAAAATCAGTGAAATGGTAAGCAGCTTTGCGGACCCGCCAACCCTCCTCAGTTGGGGACCGTTTCAAATCAAAATACTCTTCCCACTTATGAAACCACTGATCTACGATATTAGTATTGCGTTGGGGAGTGTTTCCAGCGAAACGGGTAGGTTTAATATCTTTGTCTTCTGGATAGAGTGATGTAACATAGGACGAACAGCAGAAGACGGATAAGGTGGAGCATACTGCGAGGAAGACGCATAACCACCAGCTACCATCATCGCTCGCATCTCTGCGACGGTCTTTTCCACACTCTCCATGCGAGCTTGCACAGAAGGGGAAGTACTAGTAGGCGAACGGGCAGCCACTGTAGGCGGATTATGGGCAGGACTGAGCACAGGGCTGGGTGGTGGTGATGGAAGAGCAACAGGTAGACTTAGTGGAATATCTACTCTATCTTCCTCCATTATGTAATAAAACAGAGACAACACAAAATCAAACTAGAAATTGTACGTAATAAAGCAATGAGAGAAGGCAAATCTGACCATAATTTTTTCAACTACAAGACAACAAAGAAAGAAAAGAGAAAAGGATGAGCTCTCCCTGGAATCCAAGCAAAGGAATCCCCTCAGAAAAGCGGTAGGCTGTAGGAGGGCGCTAGAGCGCTCCAATTTCCCACGTTTTTTGGATGCTAATAGATCTTCCAAACAGCGCTGGAATAGATGGAAAAGGTGCGTTAGATCAGTAGCAAATTGGTGCCCCCAAAACTCTTCAAGTTTGAAACTATTTCCCTCCTTTTCAGCGCTAGAAAACTGGTATAGGAGGGCGATGGAGCATCTAATTTCTTTTACCAAGTTTTCTCTTTCAAAACAAGTTGTTGCGGGCTCCTTATATGCAGGAACAACAGCGCTGGAGGTCCATCTTTCTTCTTCAATCTATCTCCCACGTTTTCTCCCTCAAAACCCCCTCAAAACAAGCAAAATCTGACAATTTCTACACTTTCTCTCTCTAGAAAGACATTTTCTCTCTCTAGAACGAGGCTTTGATACCAAATGTCACAAGCCAGTCTCTCCAAGCTCGTGAATCCTAGAAGCCGGTGTGTAGAATGAACCTCCCAACCATAGGCACCCCCTCCTTGAGTCCTTCTACCTGCTATTCCCGTCAACTGGCACATGGCATCCACCTGTGGGTGATCAGTCCACTTGGCATGCCTGGCCCCTGTGACCTGTGAATACTGAGTGACTCATAGGGTACCACCCCTGTGCCCCACCAAAGACCTGTGACCCTCTTGGTCACCCCGACTACTTGTCGGCTAGCATCTCGTCATTGACGGCTAGGGTCCCGACGGTCAAGACACACCACATCTCTGACAACTTGTCAGGCGGCCACACCGGGTCACTGCTCGTGACGCACCGGTCCCAACTTGGGACAGATGTCCTCCTCGGTCACTAGCCCTTGCCAATACTTGGCCTCAGGCCCTCTGGTGACCGGCCGTGCCAAGGTCATGATAGAGTCGTAACTGGACTCTAACAAACAAAGTCCTAAGGTGAGCCATATGCTTGACCTCACTTGCACTGTAAGTCAAAATGTCATCAACAAAGTTTACGACAAACTTACCCATATACGGTCTGAGCACATCATTCATCATCATCATGAATGTAGTTGGGGCATTAGTCAATCCAAATGGCATCACAAGATACTCATAGTGACCGAACCGAGTTCTAAAGGCAGTCTTGTGTACATACTCTTCACAAACTCTAACCTGATGGTATCCACTCTTTAGGTCTATTTTACTGAACACAGTGGCACCTGACAAGGCATCAAGCAAATCATCTATACGTGGCATAGGATATCGATGTTTAACCGTTATCTTGTTCAAACCTCGATAATCCACACACATACGCCATGATCCATCCTTCTTTTGTACAAGAATGATCGGAGAGGCAAAAGGGGAATAACTAGGTCGTATCTGCCACTTGGCCAGATAATCATCGACCGTCTCACTTCCTCTTCCTCCTTAAGACTCATTCTGTAAGGACGTCTATTGACAGGACATGATCCGGGTATTAATTCAATCTTATGTTCAACATTTCTCTTGGGAGGTAAAACAGATGGAAGATCATCTAAGAACACATCTGAAAACTCTCTCCTAATCTCTTGATCCAAATTGGCAATAGTACTGGTTTGCACACACTGCATGCTACTCTGACTAGTATTAGTAGACATATCAAGTAAAAAGGACACACACATGTACTTACAATGGATCCTATGCAACTGCGTAATTGAAACAAGCGGTCTGGGAGGCACATCCCGCTCCCCACGAAGGGAATGCATCACACCATCAAACCGGAACTCATACACATGAGTATCCCAGGCTATGTGTGGCCTCCGCATCGTGTGCCAACAAATGCCCAACACCACATCAAACCGCGCAAGCCGTGTTATCTCAAAATCCAACTCTTCTGTGTAACTTTGTACAGTTAGTGGAATGCCCACAACCCTCTTATCCCAAATCTATGTACCCTTTCCATCAGCCATTTCCACTGTGTATTGGTACTGGGATGGTTGAGTATTCACACCTAACTTCCGTACCAAAGTTGAATTCAACACATTATGAGAGGACCCAGCGTCAAATAGAACCTGAACATCTCTACCACACAACTGTCCTCGCATAACAATAAGAGAAGTGTTAGGAAATTGATACCCTTGGCGAGCCGATTTTGACAAAAGCGCTGGTGGAGCCGTGTCCACTCTCCTGACGACCGAAACATTCATGAGGCATGAAACATTTGGATTGGCTTCGTGCTCAATCTTTTCCATTGTCATAGGGTCATCACCCTGGTTCATCTGGTCCACCTGAAGATTATATGTGGTCCGCATCAAGTTCCATGGACATTCCATCCACCTATGCTACCCCAAACATCCAAAACAGAGGTTCTCCCTCTTTGCATGTTCTTGGTCCTGAGGCGACAACATTGAAGGACGCTGACCCTTTTGGGCATTAGGCTGCCCATACAGCCCTTTGCCTTTTGCCTTTTGGGGTCCCTGCACCCTTCTTCTTTTGGTCACCCCGAGCTTGTCACTGATTCGTTTGACCTTCAAACGTTCTCTTTTTGTTCCATTTGCCCTTGCGTCCCCAAGGTTGCTGACCACTTGTACCAGCTACCGCAATAGGATCTGGGCTCTTTTCCCACCTTCATAATACAAAGCCATCTGGATGGCTCCCCGCAAATCATGAGATTGCTCCTTCCGCACGAAAGGGCGAACGTGTCTGCATAATCCTGCACGCTCAAGTTACCCTGCTTCAAATAAGACCATTGTTGCATGGCTCTGTTGTCTTCATCCATAGGCACCCAGTTTTGCGCAAACATTTGTCGGAATGCCTCCCATGTGGTTGGAACTAGGTCATCCTTTTCCACCCTCCTCCACCACCTTTGTGCTGACTCTTGAAAACGATATGTGGCTTCAGCAATCATCTCAATTTTATCGTCTATGCCACACATTTGGAATGCTTTCTCCTACTTTTGCAACCAATTCTCAATGGCATCAATAGTTCTCATAGATACTGCTCCAGTGAACTTCGGAGGTTTTAAATCTTTGATAGTAGGTAGCTTTCTCTTTCGAAACCCCAACTCCGCTTCATGGCCCGGTGACAATCTCCTTTCTGCTTCCATAGCTGTACCACTGACTCAATCAAGAGCACTAGCCCCTTTACCTTTGAGTTGCTCCAAAATCAGCTTAAGAGTAGCTTCGATAGGATCCACCTTGGAACATACAACATCTAATCTCTGTGAATCTTGACTGGTGTTGCTTGCGGATGCCATAGCAGAAAAATAGGTAGTAGAAACAAAGCAAAACCAAGCTCTCAGCACCTCAAATCACTACACAGATAGGTTGCCTTGAATTCCTAGAAGAACTGGATAGAATAGACCTCCTACAGCCAAGTTCTAACAACACATAGACTTTTTTTCTCAAAAAAACAGCAAACTAGGGTTTCAAACTGACAATTGGCAAAAAACTATGGATGATCACCGAATCAGAAGGCGAAAAGCCCTGCTCTACCAACGACCTACCACAAGAAGCTTATTGCAACTGATAGATCTGAAAATTACTTAGTATTGAAGAAGTTACAAACCGATTTACAAATCCTATGTGGGCTGGATTTTCACAAAAGCGAAGAGAATAATCAAGCCGCATAGTAGAAAATGCTCAAAGGCTGCCAAAAGATCAGCAATCCGCCATAGGGCTTCAATCTACTATCTTATGGGCTCCAAATCTGCCAACAGATCCCCTGCAGTAGGGCGCTGGCTCTCCAAGAATGCTCCAAACCCTAACTGAAGATGCCAAATCCCACACAAGTCTTGAAAGAAATGTCGCACACAAGCTCACAAACCCTAAGTAAATACACAGAATTACCTAGCAAATCCGTCACTTTATTAATCTCAAGCAAATGTACATAGATCAACAAGCAAACATGAGAGCTCTGCTGCAAGTCTCCTCCCAACCATAGCTGCATAGGAATACCATAATGAGGAATGTCTGACAAGGCTCACACTATATCCCCTCAAGCACCCCTTAACCCTGACACATCCTAACGTCGACACATGGTAAACGCCATGCACAGCCAACACTTGCCACTTGGCAGTACCCTGACACATAGGCAAGCTAGTAGGTGGATAGTCTAACACGTGTCGCTCATGCATTGGACCAAGTGTCCCAACGAGCATATGACACATGTCCTGTTGACCCGTCCATTGTCCGTCCGACAAGTGTCACTCATGCACTTGACCAAGTGTCCCAGTGAACATATGACACGTGTCATGTTGACCGGTCAACCCTTCCTACTTTTTAGGAGGTCAATCCAGTGGACTCTCATGAGACCCAGTACCCCCTTGGCCATCTCGGATTTAGTCACTATAACAGATATTTACATTGCAATTTACAATTGTCTCCACAGGCTGGTGACTTAGCCATTTACAATTTAATAATTACAATTTATCATTTACATTGGGCAAGGGATTCAAAGTACATGTGACAGAAGGCGCACTATTTTCCCTCCAGATCCTATTCCCTCCCTTTTTTGAATCCTCTATTTGATTTAGGGAGAGGGTATATATAGGGCAGCATTGTATTCCTTTATTCACTTTATGATGATTGCTCCTCTTTAGCCTCCTTAAGCATTCTCTCTTCTTGCTTTCTAGCTTAAGTCCTGCTTTCTAGCATAGCTAGTGAATCTTAGCTTGTAACTCGAGTGCCTCCATCCTTTTTGCTAACTAAAGGGACTGGTGCTCTCCAAGGGGACTTACTTGGCCAAATGTGGCCCATACTAAGATACGCTTGGAGTTGCTTGGAAATCTCATTCTCTTCCTTTAAGCTAACTTTGTAGGGGAACAACGACATAGGGGCAATATTGGGAAGGAGCTCTATTTGATGGTCTACACTCCTAGATAGGCCTTCAAGTTGATGCTCAAGAAAGATGTCATTAAATTCCTGCCTAAGCCTGCTAGATGCCCTATCCTTTGGTGAATGCTCAACTGAGGGATTAATAAGAAGTGAATACAAAGGTATTTGTGACAAACCAACGTTTAGACTCTACATAGCATGATCATCTATTTACATCTTGAAAAAGGCAAAGATAAACAATACACTTAGAATCTTTCAAACATTCTTTAACTTCCAAAGCTAAAACAAAAGGAGTACTAGATAAATCCACATCACCAACAAGTTCTAATGAGCCATTTTGTAGATATGACAAAGTATTGAGTTACATAGTCCTTTTTCATTGACTTGGAGTAAAACCACACCTTACCCAAGATTGTATCTACCTTATCCAAATTCATAATATGAAAATTAAGGGGTTCACTATAATCCTGGATTCTCAATGTTGGTTGAGAAACAATTTGGTCCTATATTTGCCAATCCTCCATGTTCACCACATACTTGTGATTGCTTGGTGCGCTAGCCACTCGAAGTTTTTGCACCAATTTTGAGTCAACAAAATTATGCATTGAATCATCATTGAATAACACGTTCACAATTCGATGTCCTACGAATGAGATCATGGGGTCCAAAAATAGCTATACTAAAACAACAAATTTTCAAACATCATCATCCATCAAGGATAAATCAACAAGAGAAATGCTAGAGTTACTTGGTGCCTTAAAGGTTTTCGGTTGCCCTCCAAAATTCTAATGCTTTTTCGAGTAGTCTTTTGCAAGATGCCCCCTCTCCATGCAGGAGAAATATAAACCGTCGGTTCTCGCCTTGTCTTAGTCCGCATAGTCCAAGTTGATGCACTCTATCATGCCTTGGGAACCGATGTTTGTGTTGTCTTGCACTTCTTGAAACACTTTTGGTCTTTAGATTCAGCCTTGGGCAATATATGCTCCTTCCGAGCACCAGAATGGGCGTTATCGAAGATTTTCACAAAGCAAAATGCACCTTTGAGATTTTGTAGTTGGCTTTTTCACACCACATGTTGAAAATCTTTAGGAGGCCCAAGATTAGCATGGGGTCGATTCGATTCATGAACTATGACAAAACTCCTTGGAATTCGTGTATGTAGCATCTAGGGGCTACTCTCCATCTATAAGGTAGCAAAACGACGATAGTGATCAAAATCATCAAGAACCAGCAAAAATGCGACCTTGAAGGCCTCCTAAAACCTATCCCAAATGGTAGGGATTTTAGCCCTTTCTGTAAGATCCTACCACCATGTAAATGGCTTCCTTGCCTAAAACTTAAGGGTAGCAGCAACCTTGGTACTATTTGGCGAATCATGCATGGAAAGATGACGACTCCACTGATCAAGCCAGGACAACAACACATTGAGATGTCGGTCCTTCAATTGGACTATTTTCAAAAACTATCAGATAACAGAGTTTTGATGATGGATCTGTGTGCAAAAGCCAACTAGCAGAAAGAAGTTTTGACTTTTGCAAATTCTGCAATAGAAAATTGGCTACCAAAATGTGGAAGACTATGACATTTGAGGCTTGATTTCTATCTAAACAATGTCGGATCTCAATGAAACAAAAAGCAAACTCTTTCATAGCAACATAGAATGACAACCTTTTGCTTTTTTAGAAAATCCTGCAACATATTCCAATGAACAACGAGCATATATTATGCTTATATACCTATTCCATTCTTGATACATTCATTTCCTCACATAAAACAGCCATGTAACAGCACACAAGCAGAAGTGTCTATGATGAACCTACCTTTCGATCAGTTCCTGTAGTCAGAAGTTGGCTTTCATCTGGGTGATACAGGACCGCTTTGAAAAATGTCGATGCAAATAAGCTATTATTTCTTGTGAATCTCTGAAACCAAACGTGTAATTAGATAAACATGTTGCCCACCAACTTGAGATAAAAAAACTCTTGGCACTTAAAAGATGTCCACATTATACCAGGTAAATTACAAGCAACAAATGTGGAGAGACAAAGAAAGAAAGCTTCATTAATAACTCTAGGGTACCAAACAGGTACATAAGACTAAAAAGTACAAGTCAAGTATGAATAGAATTGTGAGAGTGTATAGAATGTCTCCGAAAGTAGAGTGAAGTAAACTAAATCACCAAAACGTACATGACATTCCTAAATAGAGAAAGAAATATACTCTCCTGACTAGAAGCTGTGCTGGCTGAAGCTATTGCCAATCAGATATGTTTATATAATGGGTGCATGTGGCTCGAGGAATGATGTGATGTTTGCAGTTGTGAAAATTGATGCCGATACTGTAGTCTAATCATCTCTTGGATGTGTATGCTATGAGGATATATGGTGGTGAGTGGGGTCAGTCGTAGCCTGCTGCTTGTACTATCTTGGAGGTCGATGTCTAGAGACGATAACTGCCTCATCCTTCGAGCTATTGTTAGACCTGTCTTTATATAGATGGCTGTGTGAAAAAAAGGAAGTAATAGTAGACTGAAGCAGCTTGTTTCCACTAGACGACCTGGTACTGTAGTGTGCTCTCTTTAGTATGAAAATCTCTCTGATCATTAGGGCCAGAAATCTCTAATCCTCATCCACATATGAGAGCAGGGATCGTAGAGAAGGGTGATCATGGTATATGCAATAGTATCTATCTCAAATATCATAAGAATGGAAAGTAAAATTCTCCTATGTCTCAGGCACCTCCATGGAGCACATTTGACATATGCTATCCTTTCGTGGTATCCCTTGAAATTGTCCAATCTCGATATGTAGCTCATAGGAAGACACTCTCAACTATCCTATAGGAATCCATTGGCTATGTCATATCCTAGAAGCTAGGTAAGATGGTTGGACAAGAAAACCAATTGCATCAATCTTCAAAAAATATGTCTTGTAGAAGTCTAGTTTGACTTCTAAGAGCCTATCCAGGTCCGCTAGACATACTTTCTGTATATAAACCATCTGATGCAGTCATGTGTACCCTTTGGGAGATCAGATATAAAAATATCTAGTGTGTTGAGCAAACGGGAAGCCCGTGTATAAAAAGAGGATTGATGTGAATTACTTACCATACAGAAGGGCCCACTGAAACGAGGGGACAACTTAGGACATTTTTCAGTACTCAATACCTTCGAATTCTAAGGTAGACCCAATCTCCTTCCACAAAGACTTGAGGTTGTTGCTTTTGATTGCCGTAAAATTAGGCTCTATCCTGAGCCGTTTTTACGTTATCTCAAGCGACTAGCAGCATTTCTTGCATATACTGCTGCACTAAGCTTGAGACCTTTAATGCTGACGGAGATGGGGCCATGAGACTGGAAACCATACATCAACATGAATGGACTATAACCCGTTGCGGAGTGCCTTGTGGACTGAGACTTGTGGGTTTGATATTTTCCCCTTATGGCTATTCTCTAATTTCAAAGCATGAAATATTCTACGCAAACTCAACCATTCGGAGTTACCTTTCCCAATCCGACTATCATCTGGAAACATATGCGCGAAGCATATCTTCCATAAACTGGTTCGTCCGTTCAATCTGACCGTCCTACTCTGGATGATCTGAAGACCCTAAACTCAAGGTGGTCTCTAATTTCTCAAAGACCGCTTGCCAAAATTTGCCAGTGAACTTGCAATCTCAATCACTAACAATGTCATTCGGCAATCCATACAACCTGAACACCTTTTCCATGAAAATCTTAGCAAGTTCAAAAGCTTTGATAGACGCTTTGGTTGGAAAAAATTGTGCCATTTTGGTCAGCCTGCCAACTATGACCCAAATAGCATCATTTTGCTTCCCCGTCTAAGATAGCGCAACCAAAAAATCCATGGAAGTGCTTTCCCATTTTCTTTTAGGAATTTTCAAAGGAAGTAACAAACCAAGTGCCTTAAGTCTTTCAGCTTTGTGTACTTGGCATTGTTCACACTTGCGCACGTAACCCTCCACTCGATCTGTTACTTTTGGCAAGTAAAAGTTCCTGTTTGCTAGATCAAGTATCCATTGTGTGCCTGGGTTTCCATCGCAAGGACTGTCAAGACATTCATGCAGGATTTGGGCCCTAATTTCTTCATTTCTTGGCACACACATTTTTTCATTCCAGAAAAGTAAACCATTTGTTAACCCTTAGTATCTTATCCCGAGGAGAGGACTTGGAATCCTGCTTTCCAAGTTCCTAACTAGATCCGGAGTTTCCTGCCAAGACGTCTAGCAAATAGGACCGAAGTACATGTCGATCTTATACAAATCTCCAAGGGATAGATAAGAATAAGATTGGATCTCAAAAAAGGTTAACTGATTAACCTCTCCAATCCGGCTTAAGGCATCTACGATAGAGTTTGACTTACTCTTCCGGTGCTTAGCATCATAGTGAAATTATTGGAGCATCTCTCACCACCTAGGCTTTATGACCTCGAAGGTCAACTGCATCACAAATATACCTTAGTGCTTGGTGGCCAGTAACCATAGTAAATCTGGCCCATACAAGTAATGTCTCCAGACTTTAAGAGCATTAATAACAGCAAAAAGTTCCTTATTATAGGTGGAATATCGCCTTTGAGTAGGATCCACTTCTTGCTGGTCAACTATCTTGAAATAGGATTGCCCCTATAGCAAAGTTGCTAGCATCCGTCTCAAGCACATACGGCTTGTTAGGATTGACTATGTGTATAAATCTGGCCCATACAAGTAATGTCTCCAGACTTTAAGAGCATTAATAACAGCAAAAAGTTCCTTATTATAGGTGGAATATCGCCTTTGAGTAGGATCCACTTCTTGCTGGTCAACTATCTTGAAATAGGATTGCCCCTATAGCAAAGTTGCTAGCATCCATCTCAAGCACATACGGCTTGTTAGGATTGACTATGTGTAGAATCGGGGCTGTAGACACACAGTGTTTCAAAGCTTTGATTCAACTCTTTAGTCCAAGTAATTGGAGGACCAAATTTACTGTGTCGGCTAGTTCTTTTTCGCCCCTTTGAGGACATTCATCAAGGGTAATGCAATTACTGGATAGTCCTTGATGAATCGATGGAAAAACGAAATGAAGCCAAGAGAAGATTTGACTTCTCTAATGATTAGGAGAATACGCCAATCACGAACCTTGCAGACCTTATTACGGTCAATTTCCAACCCACAGTCCAAAATAATGTGACTGAGATGAACTAGTCTTGTTTGAAAGAGAAAGTAGGACCACATCATTTACACAAAGAAGAACGGCGATCAAGATGTCTCCACGTCTGCATCTAGAACCACCACACTGCTCAATAACCCTTTCTAGCTTGTCTATAGAGAAAGTGTAGGTGAGAGGGAATATCCTTGCTTCACCCCAATAGTGCTCATGATCTACTCATAAATACCTTTGTCACTTCGAAAACTTCCCAATACTCTCTCATAGAGTGCTATCACTGCTAGAACTGTCCTTGCTCAACTTAAGATTCATTTCTACTGGCCCAACATGAAGAGTGTGATTATTGGTCCCACCCTTGAATAATAGGACACTCATACTTTGTATGCACTAAGCACCCATTGGGAAAAGTTTCTTTCATAGCATGATGGAACAAGCCTATTATGTGTGGGGACACTACTTACATACCCATCTTTATTACTTGTAGACCTCCGACCTTTTGGGCTTTTAAGTTATAAAGTCATCTACTTCTTCTTTTGTGAGCATTTTGGCTTTTTATAACATCCGCCAGGCTCAAATAATGTTCTTCCATCTCATACAGCTTTACTGCATGGTTGAACAAAACTCCCGGGATACTATTTGTGTGGGACAAGTTTGGGCTTGTCGACAAGTAACTTCCAGAATCCAAAAAGAGTCCACGGTTCTTTTGCCATGTATCTGAAGTTTTATCCTGCTTACTTTCTGTGAAAGCCAAATTTTAGGCATTAATTACATTTTTTAGGTAATGTATCTGCCTTTTTGTTTGCATTCATGATATTACATTAAAATCCTGCTCTGTTCTCTTTCTTACCCCTGCTGGACACAAATATTTTTTCAAAAATTTGCATGAGTGCCTTTGCGAACCTGTCATACCTGGCTTCTATCTTGACACTAAAGTAAAATTGCACCATCCTTCAATTGAGCAGCGAAATTTCTTGTTTTATGAGATCAAATCTGATTTTCTTGCATAAAATTTCAGATTTGGTGTTGGTGGCTGTAGTTGCAATGTTTAGCAGAAAAAAAGAGGAGATGATAGTCTAATTCCAACAAGAGCAAGGGCCTCATGGAACAACGTGAACTGAATGACTACGGTGGCCAATGATAAGCACTTGGTATATGGAAACTACACCTACACAGTACAAAATTCAACCCACGACCATGTTTGCAAGGTGACTCCCACTCATTTGAGATTAGCTAAGTCTAGAAGCTGAATTTACCTCAATCACACGGTTGCTACTAAGCAATAGAAAAAATTTGCCAGGACATAAATAGCCAGCCACGTGCTACCTTTTGTCAGCAAGTCATCTATTGATTGGAACTCTTGCATGCTACTACAGAATGGAAATAGCATTTTAAGATGCTTACTGTAAGGTCCCAGACAATGCAGGATCCATCACTGCTTGAGCTTACACATTCACTGTCATTGTTACGTACCTATGACCAAGATAACAACATATGAGAAAGCAAGAACACACCTTGTTAATTTCAGTTTAATTCAAAGAAGCACATATACATTACGACTATATTCCCAATTGCTACATAACGGGTTCCTTCTGAATATTATTACATCAGGCATAATGTGGGGGACTTTCCCATCTTTTGCATGGACTATTTAGCTAATAAGATGTGTGTTGTACATTCGTACATGGAGACAAAACAAGAGTCACCAACCTGAATAGAATTCACTTGAGCTCTATGCTCTTTCATATTAGCAATCATGTAATGGCTCTGAGGTCCAATCTTCCATACCCGAACCTGCAAATGTTACATTGTGCACTTTACTACAAAGTTAATCAGTTCTAAGAAATGTTCCAGTTATTACAGACTTGGTACAATCTCAATACGCATGAAAGGCATCTATCCACAATGCTGTAATGCTTTTCCAATGCAAATGATGTGGACATCTGTCCTTGGGACATCTGTCCTTTGGGAGGGTAAAGCACAAGCTCGAAAAGAAGCTGAGAAACATAAACTGAAATAGTTACAATGAAAAGTTAGACTCAAAACAGGTGGCATTGAAACAATCTAATGGAAATCCATATACACTGACCAAAAAGAAGCTGAGAAACATAAACTGAAATAGTTACAGTGAAAAGTTAGACTCAAGACAGGTGGCATTGAAACAATCTAATGGAAGTCCATATACACTGACCAAGGCATTTACTGACATGCTGTTTGACATAGATATAGGCTGACAATTGCAGAACTGCAACAACAATTTACTTTTGAACCAGAATCGCTCATGAACTCTATAGAAGCTAATATTTCTTCAATTGACCAGAACCTAGAATCGGGCTGACACAAAAAAACCCGAATATGCAACTTCTTTATCAAATAATAAAATCATCAGCAAATAACAAGTTTTCCCTCAAAGTTCTAAGGTGATTCACACGCGCAACATCACCACAACTGTAAACAATCTCGCCTCAGTATTGAGTCAGACAAACCAAACCCAGTAATCAGCCACTCGAATCAGAATAGCTCTGATACCATGTAAAGAATCGGATCATCAATAACACATAAGCAATCACCATGAGGAGCAACACCAAAACACAATATTCATACATGCTGTAATTTGTACAATAAACCTTGATTAAGAGAGAGAGAGAGGAGGGAGAAAGAGAGGGAGGGAACCCCAAACTTGCCAATAAACGGTCTAAGCACATTCTTCATTAACATCATAAAAGTTGCAGGGGCTAGTAGTGTAAGTCAATCCAAAGGGCATAACTAGAATTCATAGTGTCCAAAGCAAGTTCAGAAGGCAGTCTTATACACATCCTCTTTGCGAACTCTCACCCACTCTTCAGGTCAATTTTGCTATAAACTGTAGTACCATGAAGGGCATCCAAATGATCATCTATATGTGGCATAGGATATCAATGCTTAGCAGTTATCTTGTTCAAGCCTCAATAATCCACACCCATATCCTCCAAGACCCATCCTTCTTTTTTACCAAATGATCGGAGAGGCATAGGGGGAGAAGCTAGGTCAGACATGTCAACCATGTCTTGAACACACACTCAGAACGGGTACAAGCAAAAAGAAATTATAAAGGACATACCAGGTAAACAAGAATCAAAGAAGCAAAATTGTCAAAAGAGCCATAAAAGACCAACAATGAATGATTCTATTTATTATTTATTTAACAAAAAACGAAAAGATAATCATTTCAAAAGTGAATTAAAGACAGAATTGAACCGAAATCGACTAAATATTGTAAGGTAAATGAGAATCAAATAAGTCTAAACAAAAGCGATTCAAAATATCTGATATAATTTTGCGGGTGGGCGCGTCCGTGTCCGTGTCCGTGTCCGCGTCCCTTTTTTTTTTTTTTTTTAGCTATTTTACACTTAAAAAAAAAAAGAAAAAAAAAGTGCGTTCGGGGTGGACGCATCCGGACGCGCGTTCGGGTCCGGGTCCCGCTACCTTTAATATATATATATATATATATATATATATATACTAGTAAAGAGTGCCCGTCGTTGACGGGCAATGGACGACCGATGGTCGTTGACGGGTGGCCGATGGTCGCTGATGGGTGGCCGATGGCCGATGGGTGGTCGATGGCCGATGGCCGATGGTCGCTGATGGGTGGCCGATGGCCGATGGGTGGTCGATGGCCGATGGCCGATGGTCGCTGATGGTCGTTGATGGGTGGCCGATGTATGTGTGTGTATGTACGTGAGTGCATGTGTTATCTGTGTATGTGGATTTGTGTGTATGATTTGTGCTTGATGGTGTGTGATTTATGTGGTCAATGGTATGTGTGTGTGTGTGTGTATGAAATGTGCATGTGTGATTTATGTGGCCGATGGTGTGTGCATGTGTGTATGAGTGTGCATGTGCATTTCTCTGTGTATACTGAACTGCTTGGAGCCCGATTTGTTGATGCGGACTCGTCTCGACGTATAGAACTGGATGGAACATACGACATGCATGACGGAGCCCGTTGCAATACTGGACCACTTCTTGAAAATGCCAAAAAGTAAACGACCGAATTATCAGCACACCAAGCAGGTTGTTGCAAGTATGGATAAAGTTAGATACCAGTGATGAAAAAAGGGATTGAAGTCTCTTGGAGACACTAATCTCAATGATTCAAGATGCCCAGTTCTTGGTGAGCCCTAAAATAGTGTGCAATTGAAAAATGAACACCATTCATTCGACCTTCCATCATATGAATGCATTTTATAGCTCTCAAAGATGACAATACTTGAGGTGATGTAATAGTTCGACCAAGGTTACCAAAAGCAAAAAACTTGTCTTTCAAATGAGAAACGGGGTTGGATCAAAACCAAAAGATCGCATGTGTTAGGATTTTAGAGGTAGATTGTCACATCCATTCCTGGCAAGGTACTACAGGAGCAAGAGGAAAGGATGAGACATATTGATCAAGCAAACTTGTACATCAAGAGAATAAAAAACTACAGAGTTGGGAAGAAAGAAAAAGGAAGAACCCTAGAGGTAAGAACAAAGGAAAACTTCGTGTCAAATTTTCATTTCAATTTGAATAAATAAAAAAATGTCTAGTTTTAGATATTCAACTTCTGCTATTTCCCACAGTCGTTGCAAGGATGAGATTAGCAAATATGTTCTTCAATAGAGCATGGATGCTAGACAGAGAAAAGAACTTTGGGTAAAACTTTCTGTTCATGATCTATGGGTAAAATTTTGGTAATTCAAAATAAATGCGAAAGCCATATAATAAATCTTAGTGTGGTTCTGCTCATCGATGATGTTTTTTTAGGTGGATTGACAGGAGAAGGGGAGAACATATGGGGTGGGCGGAGTGCGGGTGTGCTCCCTAATTGTTAAAAGCAAGTTGTTTGGGCAAGAGGCCGATGGTTTAAGTGCTCGGGGGAGATGGGTGGGTGGGTTTTGCCATGTGACAAAAAAGGGCGAGGGAGTGTTAAAAAAAGATATGCTCCTGTCTTTTAAAGCCTTAGTTTTTTTTTTTGGGGGGGCGGGGAGAATTTCTTTTTTGATGGGGACTTTTTTTTCTCCTTTTTTTAAAAAAAAACTTAATTTATGGGGAGCCAAAAAGCCCCTTCACTTTTTTTGTTTTATGGAGAGTGGGGGTTCACATTTTTAAGTGGATTTACATTCATATTTTTTTATGAGAGGTTTACATTTAAGAAAAATTGTATGTGTGTGTGTGTGTGTGCATGCGTGGGGGAGGAGTAAATATTGATATATTTACTTTTAATGGAATGGAGGCACCCCCTTGTTTATATATCTACACACACACACATTTTAACCTTCTTCATCTTTTTTAGGGGCATGGAGGGACCTCCCTCCCTCTATGGGTGGTTGGTCGGCCTGTGGAGAGAGAGAGAGAGAGAGAGAGAGAGAGAGAGAGAGAGAGAGAGAGAGAGAGAGAAGTGGGGCTCGTGGTAAAGAGAGAAGGAGAAAAAAGGACTCTAGACTCTATGTTTCATACAATATATCTTATCCACAAAAGGTTTTTTATATGGAGATGTGTGTGTGTGCGCGCACGCGTGCACGTGCACATGCGCGCACACACACGCACTCGTTGTGTCGGGGGTCACACACACACAACGAACACGCGCACACGCACACACACACACACACAGGCACGCGCGCGCACACACACACACACACTCACACGTGTGTGGGTGCATGCGTGCGTGTGTGTGCATGCACGTGTGTTCCAAATCCCCCCTCCCCCCCTATTTTTCTCTTTTTATTGTCTCTTTTACTCCCCTCACCCCAGACCTCCCCATCAGAGCAAGTGAGATGCAAATAGGTCGAATTTGTGTTGGCAAGTGCCCACAAAATCTAACACTTGACCTTGTGGGTTCCAGCAATGCATATGACAACACAAATATTACATAGATAATAGGAGCAAATTAGAAGAGCTTCAGCACGTACATATGAGCACCAGATCTTAAAAGGGCAAAGCTGTTGCTGTCAAGATTTGGCTTGGAGGAGCGAAGAGGACGCTGGAGCTTCGGTCGTCGTACCGGAATGTCTATCTCACTGTCAGAAGTCTCATCTCTATCCCTCTTTTGAAAAAAGTGCGTAATGTGGGATTCGCTATGATCCACATCCGAGGCATCCAATAAAAAAGAAAATCTCAAAGTAAACATCTCTCGTAATAATAAACCAGCACATCTCGCATCTGAGAAGGCAAGGAAAGAACCAAGTGGAGTATCTCTGTATAAGCAATGGTATTTGCCTCTGATCTCATAGTAGGCCGGACATCGAAAAATGAAATGGAACTCATCCTCAATCTCCTATAAAGAGCAGCACTGACAAATCCGTAACGGACGAGGTGTGTCTGTGTATCTGCCTGTCTCAACAGTGTTTCTGCGATTCAAGGATGCTTTGCTTCGTCAAAAGGTTTTGCGTAAAAGAGGCTGCCTGAAGGGGTCTACCATTTTTATGGATGAAGACTTGACGCCCATTCAATGGACTGAGAGAAAGAAAATCATCGCAAATGCTAAGGCCAATGGTTTCCGGACTCTCTTTCGAGACGGACGCCCGGTCTTGGTTAAAATTGCAGAACTTAAAATTTCAGATTCTTCTCCCTCTCCTACGTGAGAGATGTTTTGAGCTACGGCCATTTATTCCTCTTCTGCGTGAGAGATGAGTTTTCTTTACATAGCGATTTACGTTTTACGTTTTAATTTTAGTCTAGTTTTCTTTTTTTCCGGCACTGTCCCGTCCGAGTTCCATTTACTCTTTTGTACTACCTCTTCAGTCTTATATGCCTTTTGGCATGGAAAAGACATTAATAAAGCTTTCTTTCTTTCTTTCTTTCTTTCTTTCTCTCTCACCAGTTAGCCATTGAGACTGGCAGATACAGTGGCATCCCAAAAGATGCGCGGATTTACATCTCGAAAGTATGTGTGATCTACATGATATAGAGGATGAGTTTCATTTTCTCTTTAGATGCCCAGCCTACTATGAGATTCGAGGGAGATACTACTCCTTGTTTTGAGATCATCCATTCGCACTTTCTACCTTGATATCATATGAGGACCCCAGATGTGTTGCGTTGATGATCCAGGAGATGGACTTGCGTATGGCGAGACTTGACGCTGACACCTCCCCCTTGATACAACTTAGCATACAGGAGTGTCTATCCCGCCGGAGACAAAGGCAGGAGAGTAGTGATTCTGATGGAGAGGCTGAGATTCCAGATGCCATCATACATAGATGGCAGAGACAGTGTCGACGACCAAAGAGACAGCCAGCCCGCAGGCCACAACCTACAGCTTCATGGCAACATAGACGCCACCGACCATCCACTCGGCGACAGAGAGGTGCAGTTCGCTTAGAGATAGTGCCACAGTGCTCAGAGACAGTGCCACAATACTTTACATCATTTTTTCACAGGCGGAGAGACATCTATGAGGATTGACTCTCCTTGTGCCTAGCACTTTTCTTGTTTTACTGTAATCTTGTTTCTTTTAGGTGGTAGAGCTTTCACGCTCCCACCGGGCATACTTGACATGTACCTTTTTTCAGTCCTATGTACCTTAGGGTATCCCATGGACATTAATAAAGGTCTTTCTTTCTCTCTCTCTCTCTCTCTCTCTCTCTCTCTCTCTCTCTCTCTCTCTCTCTCTCTCTCTCTCACACACACACACACACACACACACAAAAGCACACAAATCTATTATCTCTCTCTCTCTTGTCCAGATGGAGAGGTTTTCCTCTATTTACTATGTACATGATCCTGACACGCGGCGCTGTCACCTTTTTTCTGCCACTGTCTCCGGTTGCTCTATATTCAGCAGAGACATGGTGCCCTAGCTGGTTTAGAGATACTTGGAGTAATATTTCACGTTTGTAGATCCTTATGCTTAGTCGGATGATCCGTGCAAAGCAATCAGTTCCTCATGATATCATATTGGCAGAGTTTGCCTCACCACCACAGATTGTTGAGATTATATTTCGGATTATCTCATTCATTCATAGAGTCTCGGAGCTTGATTCATCCAGATATATTGCTGCAGCTTTCACATCCTCTCACACTCTAGCTAGTCAGCAAGTTAAGTCCTCATGGCTCAGTGCGTTTATGACCTTTGCGTAGGTGGGGTTTATCTATATCTGATCTCCTGAATGGGACACACGTATATATCTGCCAGCAGATTTACAGAGCTTACATCAGCACAGTGTGGTCTCACCTAGATCCATCATGGGTCAAGCTTCATTTTTATCACACTCATCTTCTTCAGCTTGATGTTTCAGGAATTTGCCTCAGCCACGAGGTCCTTACCCGCAGAAGAAGCTCCCCTAACCCTGACATTGAGGGCCTTGAGATCTCGTTTTTGATGTTCTTGAATAGATTCAGAAATAACCTGCTTAGAACCCTTGAGCACGTCGGCCCAAGAACTCTTCGATTGCTCAAGTTGCTGCTCCAAGGAGTGAACCTGTTCTTGCAGCTGCTTTGACTTGTCTTCTGAATCTGCATTGCCGCTTCCTTCTTCTTCCCCTTCATCTGATTCCAGTTCATTCTTGAGGTAAGTAACATCAACCTCAAGAATGCCAACTTTGCCCTGTAGGGCTAAGACCATGTTCTCCAGAGTGGAGATTTGGAATGCTTGTTTCTTGATGATCGCAAGCAAGGATGCATTGTCCTCATGAAGAGAATCAATGATACGGGGGAAACCAGACAAAAATTCAGCTGAAAGAGATGGAGACAATGGGGGGGATGAAGATGAAGGGGTGAAAGAGGGAGAGGAGGAAGAAAGAGTAGAGGGGGTAGTGGCAGTAGGAGAAGAGGTGGAGCTTGCGAGAGTGGAGGGTAGGGGCGAGGGAGAGGAAGCAGGAGAGGGAGGGGGCAAGGTAAAGGGATTTGGAGCTGTAGTAGGGATGGCTGAGAAGACAAAGGGAGAAGGGGGAGGGGTTTTCTTCCCCTTCCAATTCACAGATTGCCAATCAGCCATAGTACCACAGCTAGATACAGGATTAATGAGGGAAAAGGGTTAGAGGAACGGCAAAAGGACAGGCAAAAGGAAGGGCAGGGACAGGGACAGGTAGCGAGGGGGCAGCAGGAGCGGGTCAGGAGGCAAAAGGGAGGGCAGATATAGGGACAGGCACAGGTAGCGAGGAGATGGGCGGATATCGAGGGAGACAGGTAGCGATGGCAGGAGGGAGGGAGAGGTAGGGAGAGGGAGATGGGTAGGCAGCGGGACAGGTAGCGATGGCAAGAGGGGGCAGATAGCGATGGCAAATGGGAGGGACAGGTATGGCAGATCAGGTAGCGATGGGAGGGTAGCTATGGTAGGATGGAGGGCCAGCGATGGCACAGTAGCGATGGAAGGCCAGTGGCAGTAGAGCAGCGAGCAGCAGCAGCAAGGCATCAGCAAGGGCGCCATCGCTGCAGGGAGCCATCGCAAGAGGGAGGAGGGAGGGAGGAGAAGGCGCGCTGCTGCCATCGCGAGAGAGAGAGAGAGAGAGAAAGAAAGAAGAAAGAAAGCTTTATTAATGTCTTTTCCATGCCAAAAGGCATATAAGACTAGTAAATGTACATGTCAAGTATGTGGTAACCATAGGAGCGTATGAAACGTCTCCAAAACAATAACAAAAGTAGCAATCTAGAGCTAAAGCTATAAACTGAAATAGATGTGATGCTATTAGAAACATGTGGGAGCATGTATACTGCTAACAGTCATGAGTGAGATATGACGCTATCATCTAGTCCTGTCCTGCTGGTGCTGATGATATAGAAGGATGTAATACGGCCTGTGGCATGAAGGGCCACTGGTGGTCTCTGACGTCGTCTGAGAGGATGAAGAGTCTCCTCGTGATAGGTCGAGTAGCTCGTGCTGCAACATGGGTATGTGTGGGACGCTGTCTCTGGTCTCTGTGGGCAAGTAGGTCATCATCATCATCGTCATCGTCATCAAAACGTCCTCAACTCCTGGAGAAGAAAGAAGTGATCTGAGGCTGAGAAACCTGACTCGGCTGGGCTGTCTGATACAAATCTTGTCGTAGTATAAACATCTCTCGTATCATGAGTGCCGCGCATCGGAAATCCTCATAAGCTATGAGCGATCGTAAGGTGACAGGTGTGTCTCGGAACAAACAGTGGTATCTCCCTCTGATCTCGTAATATACCGGGCACCTAAAGATAAAGTGCTCCTCTGACTCACCTCCTCTAAAAAGAATAACTGGCAAATCCGCTCCTCTCTCGGGGTACCCTGGAATCTACCAGTCTCAATCGCCAACTGATGTGATGATACACGGAGCTGTCCCAATGTAAATCTGAGGCAATGTGATAGTCTCGAGTCCAAATAATGCGGTAAGACCGGGACCCCTGCTATGTCAAGCTCAATAAAATGAGTCCAGTAGTAGCCGGGTTTCACCCCAACCTGTCGCCCCCAAGTATGGTTGAGATATGCCCGATATAAGATGCGCCTGATATACTGATGAGTACCTGAGGGGAGCTCTATAATGGAGATACCAAATGACTCAAGGAGGAAATGGGATGCCTGAGAGAACCACGATAGTCGATAGCCCTGGTCATGAAGAAAGTGAGGAGACAAGTGTTGTCTGTGTATATCTCATATCCTCATCGGGCAAAGCCTGGATTCTCTGAATGTATGTGATAAGCTGGAACGCGGCATATATCTGAATGGGTGGAACGACAAACTATGCAAGAAGGATCTCATGTGGAACCGAGGGCTTCGCCCGAATCATACGGGCTAACATGGTGGTCTGCAATCGTGAAATGCTGGCCCAATGTGATGAAGGGAGACCGGTGCACCATGTCTCTGCTGCATATAAGGCTGTGGGGGTGACAATAGTATCAAAGAGTCTACACTTACTGCGAACATCTCGGATGAGCTTCCTGAAACAGAACCGCTCAAGCCGAACAAGAGAGGAATGCCCCTTCCCAAGTCCGGTGGTGGCAGCTTGCCGCATGCTGAAGGTAGGACCAGAGAAGAGTATCCCCAAATAGGTATAAGAGGAAACTACCTTTAAGGCCTGTCCATCTAGGATGAGCTCCGGCGCTGCATGAAGGCTCGAGAAGTTTTGAAGGCCATAACCTTGGTCTTCATAGTGTTCACCCCCAACCCCCATCTGGTACAAAATCCCTGTAAACAATCTAGCTGCCTCTGCAAACCCTCTCTGGTCGAGGATACTAGTACTACATCATCCGCATAAAGGAGAATAGCAATCAGAATGGTGCCAAGTCTACAGCCACCCCCGCCACACTGTGAGATGACTCGCTCTAACTCATCAATATACAATCCAAAGAGAACCGGTGAAAGAGAGCACCCCTGTTTCACCCCAATGGTGCTCCAAATGTGATCAGATAAGCCACTGCTATGTCGGAAACATCCCACGACCTTCTCATAAAGAGCCATCACTGCTAAAACAATATCTGTGGAGAAACCAAGGTCACGAAGTCTCTGAATGAGCAGGTAGCGTGGTACAGAATCGAAGGCCTTCCTGAAATCTACAAAACAGCAGTAAACCCTCTCTTTCCTGTACTTAGCTTCCTCGATCAAGGCTCGAAGTGTAAAAATATGGTCAGTGGTAGAATAATGAGATCGGAAACCTGCCTGCCCCAATGCATGTAATCTCCGAGCTTCCGCCTCTGAACTCACTGCAGACTGGAGTATGGTACCATAGAGCTTCGTGAGAACATGTCCGATCATGATGGTGGGGTAATTACCAGGGATCATGGGATCACCATTTTTATGAATAGGGTGGATGATGTTGGTGCACCAGGATGAGGGGAAACCAGAGACAACGGCGGAATTGAGGAGAGTGGCTAGTGTGGGAGCAAGGAGGTCGGAAGCATGGGTTAGGAGTTCAGATTCAAGCTCTTCGATATCTCTTGCTTTATGGGACTTCATTCTCTTGATGGCCGTAAGTACCATGTCAGATGTGAAGAAGGTGAACTCAGAGGGGCGTGGGGAGATAGAGATGGGTGCGTCAGTGGGTATGGTATATAGTTTGGTAGCGTATTCGGTCCATATGCGAAGGTCATCCAGGAGGGGTGGTGGAGCACGAGGGATAAACTCACGCCAAAAGGCGCCTGAAGAGGAACTGAAGAGAAGATCAACAAGACGCGTTCCTTCGGAGTCATCATATATACGCTTTTTTCGGCGGAGTGTGCGACGGTAAGAGCGCCTGGCGGAGTGGAGGAGATGAGGATCGTGAGTGCGGGCATGGGTGACAAGCTGACGAAGAGAGCGACATTCAGCATCATACCACGGGGGGTGTGGGGGTCGTATCGATGAGGAGCGGGTGCCTCTACTTTTATGGGGCTTAGATGGAAAAGCTAGGGAAGTAGCGGTATGAAGAGAGGTGCTAAGAAAGGCAGCTTGAGTCTCGACTGTACTATCGCGAGGGAAGGAATGGAGCAATGAGGTTAGGAACTCTTGGTAAACTGGTGTAAAGAGAGAACTGAATGTATACTTGGGTGCCCGTGTAAGCAGGGGGTGTGAGGATGGCTGGGGAGGTGGGAGGCGGCCGATAGCGAAGGAGAGAAAGGAATGATCAGAGAGAGTGGTGGGAGATACATGAAAATCAGATATGAGAGGTATGGAAGATGGTGATCCCATGAGATAATCCACAACGCTATGTCCACCACTGTGAGGGTGACAAGTATAACTGCCAGATTTTGGCAAACAAGTTAGGCCATTGTAAATGGCTAACTCATGGGCCTCTCCAAACTGCAATAAATGCTCACCGTAAGGGGTAGTAGGCATGAACGCGGAGCTGGTCGGTGATGTCATAGAACTCTGACTGTCGTGAAGAGGTTCGGGCATTAAAATCTCCAGTGAGGAGAATATGCCCCCGCTCTGCGAATTCGATAATATCAGGCGATAAATCAAGGTAGGGTGAACCTGTGCCCTCAGCAAAGGACGAAGACTCTGGAGGAAAATAACAGGCCGCCACAAAGAGGTCCCTGTCCAACCCAATATCCTACCCAGTAATATGAATCCATATATACCGTGCATGCTGTTGTGTCTGATGAACTCAATGCTCGGATGAAAAGACTCTCTGTATAAACATGCAACACCTCCGGATCCACGACCGCTAGCTGATCTAGTCTCAAGTCTGTACACGGAATCCCATCTGTATCCTGGAAAAATAGGTAATCCTCTCTCCTGACTCTCATGAGTCTCCATAAAGAGCAGCAAATCCCTGTCAGTGATGAAATCGATCAAGTCGCCAGCAATGGAGGATGAGTGTAAACCATCACAGTTCCATACTCCAATCCGGAGATGGTGTGGGTGGGGCCCCGAGGCACTCCCAAACCCGGGGACCCCAAATCCCTAGCACTGGGAGCTGCTAGGTGCGCTGTCAAGAAAACGCACTCGTCCATCTCGGTAAATGACTCGTCTGCCAGACTCACGGGCTGCCTGAAAGGCCTTACGCCTCTCCTCTACCTGGATATATGTGAGGTCGTCGTCCATGTAGATAGTGGTACCACGTAGCTTAGCTCTGCACCGCAAAGCATCTCGACGGCTCTCGAGGGAGGTGAAACGAAGAATGAGTGTGGCTGCATCTCTAGTGGTCCTCCATGCGGTGTCTAACCCCTCTGTCTTGTGTCCGAGAGTGATGTCGAGAAAGCGTTTAGCTTCATCCAATGCATCCTATGTATCTAGAACTCCACAAACTCTAATATTGTGGGATTTTTGGTCTCAAGATTTCTCTTCCGAGATGGTGGCTGAGATAACTGAGGAGATGGGAGCGTTGGGTTTGGTGCCCTTTTTCAAAACTGATGCCCAGGAAAGGGCCTCTTCGTGTTGCTTCTCAATCTTGGTTTCTAGCTCCCGTAGCATGTTGGTGGTGGATTCCGAAGCTGCGGCCTGTTTGATTCCGATGGATTGTTCGAGTGAGGCAACCTTGGACTGCAATAGCTTCTTCTCGTTGACCAAAGAAGTAACCGTTCCTTTCAGCTGTGAAATTTCATACCGCAAAAATTGCAAATCTGCCTTGAATTGATCAATCTGCCAAGATGAAAAAAGTTCAATTGATTTAGAAGGCGTATACGGAATATTCGCTGTAGACTGTGGTGCCGTGAAGGAGGAAGAGTGAGCAATGATAGTTGTGGGAAGAATAGGGTCAGAAGACAGAAGAGGAGCTGAATCAGGGGAGCAGCCATCAGAGAGGGGGGTGAGAGTTGTAGTAGGAGAGGGAGATGGGTCATCAAGGGGGTGAGGTGAAATGGCAACGAGGGGGGGGGGTGGAATGACAATGGGGTGAGGTGAGAGAGAGAGAGAGAGTCACAGAACCCTACGGTACCCGGATGCCAGTGTGTTGTGAGGCCTTTTCGGTTGAGATGGCAGAGCACATACCAGTTGACGTGAGTGTTTGCTCTGTATCCGTTCGCGTGCAATTTAGGCTTGTTCTGTGTTTTTCATAGTTTACTTCCATCGTGGTATATAGCTTGTAGAATGCCCTGTGCAGGATTATCATGACACTCATGAATGTCACATTTTGAATGTCTTATCAGTAGTTATGCCAAATAGAGGAAAACGTTAAAAAAGAGAGCTTTTGGATTGGCTTCTTCAATGTGAAACAAATTCACTTCAAAGCAAACCATTCGGGCCCCTTCAATGCATTTAAGCTTGAAATTTTTTAATGGAGTTTCAACTTTCATTCTTCATATTTGGAAAATGGGCCCCATTGAATTATGGCCATCAGATATTGGGTGCTTTGTGTGCAGAGGGCAAAGCTCTTGGAAGATGTCTGCAGGCACAATGAACAACATCGGAAGCAAGAGGCAGACTTTGCAGAGATGCGGCGACAGATTCGGCAGAGACACCCGGAGCTGCAGACCCCCGCCCCAGCTGGCGAGGACGAGGGAACACTGCGGATTGGAGTCAATTTCACTACGCAGTAGCTGGCCATGGTCAGGGAAAGGGTTTAGGGTTTAGGGTTAACCAGGAGGCCCAGCAAGAGCGAGAGAACAATGCACCTGACCAGGGCGAGGAGTCAGTGGAGAATTCGTAGGAATGCTAAGACTAGATAAGGTCCAGCCATATGTGGCGGACTGTTTCTATGTATTTCCCGGCAGTAAATGAGGCGGCATATAGTTAGACAGTTGTATAAAAAATAGACCCAGCCGTATGTGGCGGGATACGTAATGTTATTTTGATACATCCCTTGAATTAATATAGTGTGTTTTTTTGTGCAACACGTGCTTGGTTTTGTGAAACGCAAGCTCTGTAGTTTTTAAATGCAATGTAGTGTATGTGTTTATAAAATGTTATGGCTAGCTTCTGTGAGTAAGTAAAAAATAAGACTCAAATACAATAGTAGCTGGTCTAGCAGCATCGGAACACAAAATCGTTCTTTTCTCCTTCAATCCTTGCTACAATTTTATCCTATACTTAAATTGAAGCTATCTCGTTAAACCCTAGGATGCACACCAGAACTTTGCATCAACAAATTTAGGCTCCATGCCATCAAAATGTCGTGTAATGGTGTCCCATGTTATCTTGGGCATTGACACGCTTCAACCCCAACCGCTCAAGACCACAAGTTTCTAGGAGACATGAATGCTCACTACAGTACGTCCCTTCTTTTCAACCTTATCAAAGGCAGTGTCCTTTGTGAAGAGTTCTCTTGCATGGGCCCAATCAACACCATTCTCAGACTATTGAGACCTCACTTAGATATTTTCAATAGTGAAGATAGCAGGTAAGTACATGCCTCACGTTAAATATTCTCAATCAGTGAAGAGGACTAGGAAGCTTGCAGGTAAGTACAAGGAAGATGCTTTGTCACTATGTTACAGAAGTTGAGCTTCTTCACTGCCTAAAGTTCTATGTGCAAAACATTCTCTAATTGACTTTCAATTACACCGTCCCTGTCATATACCAAGCAGCTTCAATACATGTGCATAATCAAGCACATGTGTGTGCAAAATTTTGAGGCCAATGTATTGTTCTTTTGACTTCACGAGCTGGAAAACCTCCAGTGTAAGCATCTCCCCAACCTCAAAATCATTTGCAATTTAAATGTATGTTATATAAAGACACTTACTATTTTGTCTACAACCTCGTTACATGAAACATCTTTCATGGAGCCACATCCTACCCTAGAGTATGTTGAATCTCAATCATTATTTTTAGATATTTAGTTGTGGTTGAACTTCCACAAGTAGTTGAACTTAACACACTGGTGGCATACATGCTATAGAGAAAATAACAACCAGATAAATCGCTTAAGCAACTTTGTACTAGGAAACCCTAAACCCTGAAAGCGGCAAAGTTGAAGAGGAAACAAGCTGAAAAGGCACCAAGGCACTTACAGCTGCAATAGAAGATGAATCGGATCCTGGGGAGCCATGTGATACATCCATTCCAAAGATGACAGTGGGCTGCTGGGAGACTTTTCCCAAAGATTGCTTGAATTCCAAACTTAAGACGGAGTTGTAGCCCCCACTCCGTAGTAAAGGTTAGTGATAAGGTAATACACAGTTTGTAAGGGACCTGTTGTAGTGAGCATTCATGTCTAGCGTTCACTAGGAGAACAGGGGGCCGTGGCAAAATCAACTTTCAACCTTCTACTGGAAGGTTGTGCACATAGCCTCGTTGTCGATGGCATGCACAGGTCACCATAACAAAGCCATAAACAGGTTATTTGTACCAAAATAGGTAGACCAGAAGTTGAAAAGCAGTTGGCTCATTCGAAAGATAGTTTTCGCTCCGGTAGTCCTGTTACAAAATGCTCTTTTTCAGGTATGACTGAATTCAATTGTGTTAGTACCTACTCCTCACATTCATGCAAGATTGAGTCCTATGAACTACTAAGCATCCTGTGAATCACTAAGCAAAATTGTGTCTTTTGTATTGCTACCATCATAAACAAAGTGGGCAAATTGACCATAGCCGACTAAAAGGATGTTGGTTGTCTTTGCCCATTCCTTCAACATTTGCAATTCTTTCCACCGAAACACCTCCTTGGTATCGGTCGGACACTCGAAGGAGGATAACAAACCTGAGAGCAGATTATGCCAACGCTTTGCAAAAAAATGTTACTTTTGGAAGCCTTGGCATAATCTGCTCTCAGGTTTGTATCCTCCTTTGAGTGTCCGAACCGATACTAAGGAGGTATTTTGGGGGGGAGGAGAGAACTGCAAATGTTGAAGGAATGGGCAAAGACAACCAACATCCTTTTAGTCGACTATGGTCAATTTGCCCACTTTGTTTATGATGGTAGCAATACAAAAGACACAATTTTGCTTAGTAGTTCATAGGATTCTTAGTAGTTCTTAGGTGCAGTTTCTCCAAACGGGATCCATTTCAGGTGTCGTCTGTTTCGGCCCATCACATAAAGTTATTAGACCGCCAAGCTTTACCCCTCATCCTAAGAGTGAGGATGAGCTTGTGAAGTCATCTTCATGTAATGCGAATCCTCATCCCACTTTTTCTCAATCCAATTAGTGCTGGATGTAATATATTTTTGAGGAAAAACGAACTTCTTGATTCAAGCAGATATGTCAAAGGAATACAGATGGTGTAGGCCAAATAGCTGGATTTTCCACCACTATATGAATATCAAGCGGCCTGTTTTCCCTGTGGTATAATTGATTGATTTTACCAATATTTTTCAATGCTATACTTTCTAGATAAAATTTGTAGTGTCTATGTTGTTGTAATGAGCAGATCTTTCACTAATTGGAATGAAAAATAGCTCACTTGTGTATGTACCTTTTTCATGAAGAAGTATTCTCAAGAAAGCTTCAGCAGCAAAACATTTTTGTTTGCATGCCTCTGACCTCATCTGCTTCATGTCTAACCATTTCACATCCTTTTTCTGTGTCAAATTTAGTTTGCAGTTGCATGAAATCAACCCCACACCCTAAACCCTATATAGAAACCCTAAACCCTAAACTGTAGCAAAAAACCACAAACCTAAACCCATAACAAAATGGCATCGACCCCACACCCCAAACCCAAACAAATGGCATAGTTAACATAACACCAATTAAGAAGAACAATATCGCGAAAAGCTCAGGGCAAAACAATTGAAGGAATTAGGTCATGCGAAATGGACTAGTTTTGCAGCTTTCCGTCCGACGGCCCCGTTTCTCCAAACAGGATCCGTTTCAAGTGTCGCCTGTTTCGGCCGGTGGACAAGCTCGATAGGAACCTGTGGGAATAGACAGGACGAGGAACGGACTGACGGTTAGCCCAGAACGTCCGTCCGAAATTCTGTTAGAAATCCATACATCATAATATGGATGGACAGACTAGGATTCGAACCCAGGACCTTCCCCATACCGGATGGGATGCTCTACCACTGAGCTATCCGCCCTATTTGATAGTTCTCTCTAGAGTGTGGATTGATATTCCAACACCCCCCCTCAAGCCACACTTGGTTGGGGTCCTAGCTGTCACCTTCCCCACAACTTGGGCCACCTAACCATGGCTTTGACGCCATGAACTGTTAGGTCTAACTTGGCTCTGATACCATGTTAGAAATCCATAAATCATAATATGGATGGACAGACTAGGATTCCAACCCAGGACCTTTCCCATACCGGATGGGATGCTCTACCACTGAGCTATCCGCCCTGTTTGATAGTTCTCTCTAGAGTGTGGATTGATATTCCAACAAGTTCGACGTTGAACAAGACTCCAGGGACACTTCATAGAAGACATAGTAGTGTGTAGGTCTTGTGGTTCCCTGTAGTGAATGACACAGTTTTGCTATTATTTAGTAAGTCGTTGAAGTTCACAAGTATATGTGAAGATTGCAAAGCGATTTCTTATGCTTGTGCTTAAAAACAATCAGAGGGCTAGAGAGAGTTTTCTGCTTATTGTGATAACTAAGGATGTATAGAAACATTTGACGTAAAAAAAATTTCCTTAAAATGTCGGCTTTTTGTATTTTTGCAGTTGAAGTTGATACAATATTCACATGTTTCATATCGGTTGGAGTGCATCCTTACATAGATCCGTATTGTACGTATTGTAGTGAGCATTCATGTCTCCCAGAAACCTGTGGTCTTGAGAGCTTGTAACACTTCTGCTAAGCATTCACTTCACCCAAAAATCTTCTCGTCTTGAGCTTGATCCTGCCTGCAGTTTACGTAGTTGTGACAAAGATAGGACGCCCGATTTCGCACCTAGAAAACAAAACATCAGCAGGTTAAGTTAGACAACAATGTGATGCATCCATTCCAAAGATGATAGTCGGCTACTGGGAAGACTTTTTCCAAAGATTGCTTGAATTCCAAACTTAAGACAAAGTTTTAGCCCCCACTCTGCAGTAAAGGTTAGTGATAAGGTAATCCACAGTTTATACCGGACGTATTGTAGTAAGATCTACGCTGCTGAAACTGGTAACCACATCCACTTCTGAAGACGAACCTGTGGTCTTCAGAGCTTGTCACTCTTTTGGTGAGCATTCATTTCTCCCAGAAACCTGTGGTCTTCAGAGCTTGTCACTCTTCTGGTGAGCATTTGCTTCCCTTTCTAGAACAAATTGCACCCTTCATTGCATTGCATTCTGAGAGGTAAATATGAAATAACATACCTAGCTAGAGATGGATCTGAACACAAGCAAATATCTACCAATACTGTGCGGTAGTATAAATCGAAAAAGTCGATTTCATCACACCTAAACCCTAAACCACAAATAAATCTCGTAAGTTTGATCTCGTCTAGAAACTAGTTCACACGGGAAAGCAATAAAGCATATCACGGATATGCGTGACAAAGATGCTTGCTCTTCTTGCCAGAGAGAGAGAGAGAGATAGCGAGAGTGCGAGGGAGAGTTTGC
This sequence comes from Diphasiastrum complanatum, assembly GCA_029204225.1. Taxonomy (NCBI): domain Eukaryota; kingdom Viridiplantae; phylum Streptophyta; class Lycopodiopsida; order Lycopodiales; family Lycopodiaceae; genus Diphasiastrum; species Diphasiastrum complanatum. The sequence goes on along the minus strand of MU832078.1, from coordinate 20,370 downwards.
CTGTCAAAATTAAAAAGCCATCTTTTCAGCATTGATTGGAGGCTGTCCAGCGCCCTACTTCGTCACATTTTTCAGCCATTGTTCCAGCAGAGTTTCAGCCATATTTCAGTTTTGATTGGAGGCTGTCCATCGCCCTATTTCATCACGTTTTCCACAGATTTCCAGCCATATTTTCAGCATTGATTGGAGGCTGTCCAGCGCCCACTCTCATTCTCCTTGTGGTCACATTTTCCAGCCAGCTCTTCGCACACGCTTGGAGCTCTATCGAGAGGTATCTTTGCTGGTTTTTCCTTGCTTTCCACACCTTTTCTTGACATTTGTCATTTCCTTTCTTGCTCTTAGTGTCGTTTGTGTACCTAAAGCGTATTTGGGGTGACGACAAAAGTTCGCTCCCTCCGATATTAAGCTTTTCTTACACTCTCTTCACTTCCTGCATTCCTTGACCATGGATACTTCCCCTACATATTCTGAGCCTCGCATACCGTCTTCCACTTACCTTGACGAAGTACGGCATGAATTCCGAGATCATCTTAGGGAAGCCATGAGTGATGTACGCACGACGCCGGGAGTTACGAGAGACGTTCACTGCTCTTTCTGCCTAGATTGCTACACTATCATTATAATCAAGTGTTTCTCCACTCTCCACCCGTTCCCCCACAACGTCGATTTCCACCACCCGAGACTCCATCTTCTGGTCCTTTGCCACGAGATTTTAAGGATAAGGTTCAGCTTACTGTGTATTCTGGGTCATCCGATGGGAATGAGCTCGAGAATTGGTATTCTAAGCTTGAGACCTACTTCCTTATGTTTCCTAAGACTGACATTCAGCGGATACATTTGGCTGCTTTACATTTGGAGGGCCGTGCTGCTACTTGATAGCGCATGTTTCGCCAGACGGCTTCACACCCTAGCCTTGCTAGTTGGACAGAGTTTACGACAACACTCCGCCTAGCGATGACTGATCCTCAGTGGCTTATTCGACAGCGCGACATCTTTCGCAGTTTATCTCACACTGGTGACTTGGCTGCTTATACGACACGGTTTACAGAGCCTTCCTATCTATTCCCAGATATTTCTACATTGGAGCTCATCTCTCGCTACGTTGCTGGTCTACGAGGCACACTCAGGTATGATGTTTCTTCTTTTTTTCCACTCACTCTTTCTCATGCCATCTCCCTTGCTACCGCACTGCAGCCCAAGTACTCTCCCATCTCTTCCTCTGTTTCTCGTCCTTCGCGTCCTTTCACACGTCCTATTTTTTCCTCTCCATCCTCTGCTAGTCCCACATCTGTCAATTCACCTTCGTCCACTCTTCCGTCTGCACCACGTCCTCCTTTTTCTCCTCGTCCTGTTTTTGTTCGTCGCTACTCACAACCTGAGAGGTCTGAGATCCGTGAGAAGCACTTATGTTTTAACTGTAAGAAACCTGATCATATCGCCCGTGATTGCCGACAGCCTGCCACTGCTACTGCCGTCTATTTCCATGATGCTAACACACCTGATGATAGTCCTGATTCTGCCATATGCCTTCATATTCTTGATGATGACCCACCTGTTGATCAGTTTGCCACACCCACTGAGCCTGTTCCTGATCCCCCTGATCTAGCTGTATGCCATGCTCAGCTTGCTTATTCTACTTGGGCCAATAAGCCGGGTCCACGCCATATCCGTCTTCGCGTACGTATCACTGGTCGTGAGTTCATTGCCCTTCTTGACACGGGTAGCACTCACTCGTTTCTCAGCAGTCATATTACTACACGCATTCGTGCTATGCCAGTCACTACGCCTCATCCCCTGCATGTTGAGGTTGCCAGCGCACACTCTTTTCCTACCACGCAGATGTATCAGTAGCTTTCATATCGGATTGGAGACTTCCTTGGTCAAGCAGATTTTCATATTATTCCACTTACACGGTACGATCTTATCCTCGGTGCTGATTGGTTTGCATCCCTTGGTGCGGTTACAGTAGACCTCCAGCAGCAGACATTGACATTCTCTCATGATGGTACTCAACATATATTTTCCGATATTGATTCTCGACAGGACTATCAGCTTATTTCCGGGAAGCAGTTCATACGGAGCCTCCCGAAGACAAGGACTCAACCCTATCTCTCAGCATGTGTGTACGGACAACCTTTGAACCAGGGACTCTCCAGCTAGGGCTGACAGACTGTGCAAGGCGGAATGCTCTTCTGAAGGGCTCAGAATCGGTGATGGCAAAAGGTAGGTTCAGCTCGTAAATCAAACTGGCCACAGCCTGTGTAGCCTCTCTGTCCATGTGCGGCAGATGCACGCCGTGAATGGTCTGCTGCACAAGGGCTCTACCTGGTGGGTGACGGGTGGTCGACCTCCAGCATGGTGCACCAACCGTGACGGGAATGGACGATGACGCGATAGGCTGGGCACTAGTGGATGCATCGGCTGTAGACGTGGAATGGAGAGAGTGGGATGCACTGGCAGGGATGGGTGCAGCAGCATAAGTGGGGTGCACTGGTGGAGGGGCAAGATCTAGCATGGGATACGAAAACTGTTGGCTAGGGAGGTCATCCAGATGGGAAGGGAAGGAAGAAGGGATCTCATCCACGTCCTCGAAGGCCTCGTCAGTAGCATCTTGGGCCTACTCGGCTGGCGGAGAATCCATGAGAAAATCGTAAACTGGGGGCGTGCGAGCAACAGGATGTGGTGGTGGAACCGCAGCGGCAACTGACGGACGGGATGGGACGGGATCCACCAGAATGGGTGCAGATGGGGGTGCGTGTGGCGGAACTGTCTGAGGGGGATGAGGGGCAATGGGACGGGATGAGGATGGACCCAGGAAGGACCAATTGTGGCTCCACTTCAAGAATTGCATAAGAACATGCAAACAAAAAAGGGGTCTTTGCACAGTCTAGCTCCAATCCGAACGGATTCTCTCTCTCTCTCTCTCTCTCTCTCTCTCTCTCTCTCTCTCTCTCTCTCTCTCTCTCTCCATCGCTGGAGGTCTGAATGGAGGTCTGAACTATTGCTGGAGGTCTGAGCCATCGCTGTTGCTCTCTCTCCCAACCATCGCATGTAGCCAGCCATCGTTGATGCCTCATGAATCAAGTTCCAGCAAATGAATCAAAAGGTGATAGATGACACTATTTGTTGTTTGAGGGTTGGTATAATCTGAAGATTCTCTCTCTCTCTCTCTCTCTCTCTCTCTCTCTCTCTCTCTCTCTCTCTCTCTCTCTCTCTCTCTCTCCACAGCATCTCCATCGCTGCCCAATTCCCTCTTCCCTTCCCTCTACCTTCCTTGCTATTCTCTCTCCAACCAGCGATCCGCTACTCTTTGTCCACCATCGCACCTCCACACTGTTCCCTGCCTCTATTTCGCCCTCATATCCTGCCCCTCGCTGGCCTTGAACTCTGCGCCCTGATCTCTTTGCCTCCTCTACCCTCACTCCTGTTTCCTTTACCCCCGCTCTCCCTCCTGCCTCGCCCCTTGCTCCCGTGGCCAAATCTGCCTCCCTTCCCTCTCATCGCGCGATCTCTCTCTCTCTCTCTCCTCCATCTGCTTACCGCCTCCTATGGCACCTAAGAAAAAGGAGGGTGTTCTTACACCCCCCTCCCTGTTGGACACCCCCCCATCACCGGTAGTTATGGAGGAGCCGTCTTCGGTGACAGAAACTATCAACATGGCTGCCATTGACTACACTCCTTCCAAACCTACCGAAAGTCTTTTTGCTTATGATCTTAGTTTTATCCGGCAAGAAATTCTTGGACTTAAGAAACAACTACACCTCTTTGAAGCTGAAAATAGCAAGTTAGCTAAGGATCTTTTTGGTGTCACGGAACGTGTGGAGCAGCTTGAGCAAGAAAATATATATCTTAAGCAACGAATTGCAGAAAAAAGTGCCTTGGAGGAGACTTCCAACAAGATCAATAGCTTGGAGAAACAAGTCGAGGAGACGAAAACGTGGGCAGCACTCTTCAAACCGGATGATATGGGCAGCAAACTCTCATCACTCGCAAAACAGGTTGAAGAAACGACATCGATCCTTAAGCAAGGTAATCACTCTCAGATTTCATCTTTTCCGAAGGAAAACGATTTGGAGACAGTTTTGGGTGAACAAGCCAGAAGGGCCAAAAAAGCCTTTAACATTAGAGTAAGAGGCATTGCCAATGGTGGAAAACCGTTGGAAGAAGCTACGGATTTGCTCATTTCCAAGTTATCTCATGTGGCTGACGGTTTTGATACTGCTTGGCGCAGTAAATTTGATGACAATGTTTTGTTTATCAAGTTCCGCTCGCTTTCACAACGCAATGCTGCCCTTCGGCTTAGGGCAAAGCTTAAAGGTACTTTCATTTATATGGATGATGACTTAACAAATACTCAATGGTTGGCAAGAAAAAAGATTATCCTTGAAGCGAAAGAGAAAGGGCAAAGGGTTGTTTTTATTGACGGGAAACCGAGATTTTTCGACCTTCCACAATAGGAACTAGGGGCCCCCGGATATAGAAGCTACCCGAGATCCCCTACCAATTTGAGACTTGGCTTCTGGAATTGTAATGGTTTTTTATCTTCGTCATCAGCCGGAGACTTTGCTGATTTTATTAGAAAATGCGACATTTTGTTGTTCGCTGAAACTCATGAGTCCTTATATCATCCTCTTCCAAATATACAGGAGTACTCTTGGCATTCTGCTTTTCGTCCATTTGTTAGGGGAAAAACTTGTCGAGGATCTGGAGGAGTAGCTTGTTTATACAGAGACACCACAGTTCAGATGGTTAAACAAGATCCATACGCTCGCTATATTTGGTTACACATTATTGGCTCACTATTGGGATTACCTCAGGACATCTATATAGCTGTATGCTATTTTGCTCCACAGACCTCAGTGTTTGCTGAGTTTGGCGGGGACCCTTTTCAGGCTCTCTCAGATGATATTGCTATCTTTTCTCAGCAGGGTTCCATTTTACTAGCAGGTGATTTCAACGCCCGCACAAGCTCTAGACAAACCGAATTTCATGCAGCTACGGATCTTCTCAGGCTTTACCCTTTGGATATGGGGCTAGACCGGGTATCACAGGATGCAGACACTCCAGCTACATCTTTCGGGGAGCAGTTGATCACTCTAGCAGAGACACACGCTCTTGCCATTTTGAATGGCCTCACACAGTGGCCTTCCTCATCAGCATATACATGCTATCCTCATGGTGGAGGACATAGTGTGGTCGACTACTTCATTGGATCACCTGCTTTGATCTCTCACATTTCTGATTTCTCCATCACACCCCCTACCATTTCCGATCACTCACTCTTACACATCTCACTTGGTCACATAACCTCTTCTTTGCAAATTTCTTGCTCTCTTCCCACTCATAAACGTATTCCTTTCACCCAATCTGGATTCACTAATTACACCACAATCTTATCCCAACTACTCGCTAACTTCCCGTTCATGGCACCAATTGACCAGCAAGCCACTTTTCTCTCTACATCCCTCTTAGCTGCTGCTTCCTCATCCTTCCCCACCAAAACGACATCATCTCACAGAAGTGTTCACAACAGATGGTATGATGCAGAATGCCGCTCTCTTCACAATCATGTGACATATGCCAGGTCACACTCCCCTGCCACACTCAAACAATGCCAGAAAGAATATCATAGAACCACCAGAACAAAGAAGATCAAGTACCTACAATCACTCTGCCAAAAAATGATCAACTCTTTAGATTCACCCTCCTCCTCTTTTTTCTGGAAACATTTCACCAGACACTCTTCAACATTGGCCCCCATAGCCATCGAATCCTGGATCGAGTATGCCACGGAGTTATATACAACGGACTCTCCTCCTACCTCACTCTCACCGAGACCTGACCACTGCTCACTTTTCACCCCTGACATGGTTGAAAACGCCATTAAACATGCCAAACTAAATAAAGCCACTGACTATGACTCCTTAAGTGTAGACTTCCTAAAGCCCGTAGCACATCTCATCTCCCCTTACATTGCTCATGTTTTTAACACAGCTGTTACTTCTGGTTTTCCTACGGCTTGGTGTACTAATATCCTTCACCCCATCCTCAAGGCAGGTGATCCCATGAATGTAGGAAACTACCGCACCATTATGATTGGCCACACTCTAGCTAAGATATATGGCTCTATACTACAGACAGTCACTGGATCTTTTGCTGAAACTGAGGGTTTACACGCTATGGGTCAAGCTGGTTTCAGACCGGGATATTCTACTTCAGACCAGATCTTCATTTTGAGATGCATTATTGAGGAGGCTCGACATCGGAAACAGAGAATTTACTGTTGCTTTGTGGATTTTCGCAAAGCTTTTGACTCTGTTCCACGACATCTTCTTTTCCAGAGACTGTCTTCACTTGGCTTTTCAGAGGATACTATTGCTGCGATCATTACTTTATATGAGCGAGTCTTGGCACGTTTCAGAGATGGTAGTGGCTGGTCCTCACAGATACATTCTACCATTGGGGTGAAGCAGGGTTGCCCCTTATCACCCACTCTTTTTGCACTATATATAGATGACCTCGAGCGGATTATTCGCGAGGAAGGTGGAGAGGGCTGTCCCCTAGCAGACATTATTATCCCCATTCTCTTGTACGCTGATGATGTGGTTCTCCTCTCATCCTCTGCAGCTGGTTTACAGAGTCACCTTTCTGCTTTACATCACTTTTGCCAGCGTTGGGGATTGACGGTTAACCTTAAGAAGACTAAGATTATGGTGTTTAACACCAACAGACAGCATATGAGAGATGTGATTTTCTATTATGACGGGCTACCGATTGAGATCGTGACCTCCTACACCTATTTGGGAGTTCTTTTCTCTGGTCCGCTACTCACTTTTCGACCAGCAGCCACCGCCAGGCTCCGCAAGGGGCATACCGCTCTTGTGCATATGGAGAGATTTTGCTCTACTTATTATGTGCAGGATCCTGCTACCAGATGCCTACTATTTTCTGCTACTGTCTCCCCAGTTGTGCTATATTCGGCTGAGACTTGGTGCCCTGATTTATCACGCGATACATGGAGAGATCTTACTCGTATCCAGATTCTCATGCTCAGTAGGATAATTCGGGCTAAGCCCTCAGTACCACATGATATCATACTAGCCGAGTTTGCTTCTCCTCCATTAGTTGTTGGTGCTATGTTTCAGATCATCACCTTTCTTCACAGGGTATCAGATCTAGATACCTTCAGATACATTGTTGCTGCTCTCACTTCATCTTGTACCCTTGCAGATCAGGGAGCCAAGCACTCTTGGTATTGCAGTGTCTCAGCCCTTCTTCAGACTTGGGGTTTATCCGCACTTGATCTTCCGAATGGAACCCATGCTTATATCAGACAGCAGATTTACCGGAGCTACATACGCACTATATGGTCACATCCTGATCCAGATAGGGTCAAGCTACATTATTATGGCACACATCTTTTACGGCTGGACGTTTCGGGCTTGCCTATTCTTCCAGTTTATCTTACACAGACGCTATCTTTTGGTCTGAGATATCGTATAGGACAGCTTCGAGTCTCTTCTCATCAGCTTGCTATCGAGACAGGTAGATACACAGACACTCCCAGATTGCAGCGGATATGTCAGCTTTGTTCTCTTCAGGAGGTGGAAGATGAGTTTCATTTCATCTTTCGCTGCCCAGTATACTATGAGATTAGAGGACGATACCATTGTTTATACCGAGATATTCCCCTCACGTTGAGCTCCTTCCTCTAGTATCCAGATGCTAGATGTGTGGGTCTTCTTTTGAGAGAGATGTATGTTTTACGAGCTTCACTTCTACCTACGCTCTCAGATATGGATTCCAGTCAGGCTCACATTACTCAGTTCTTCTAGAAGCGAGACAGAGTGGATATTTCGGTTGCGGATTTTGACGTCCCCGTCCGAAGATCGAAGACACAGAGAGTTTCGGCTCGATCCAGTGCTACTAGATCTTCATACGCCTCCCACCAGCCTACATCACGACCCACTACTACCATCACTCATTACTTTCAGCTTGCTCGTAGCTAGTTTCCTCCGCGGAGCAGGTGGTTAAGCTCTTGCTTTGTACCCTCACCAGCTGGTGGTCAAGCTTGGATACTTTTTCTCTTAGAGACAGAGAGATCGATATTTTAGTTTTAGTTTTACTGTCTTTTCATTGGTAAATAAGTCCTTATGCGGACAATGCTTCTCACATTTTGTACTCTCTTTTGTCTTATGTGCTCCTGGGCACCAAAAGACGTTAATAATAATAATTCTAATTCTAATTCTCTCTCTCTCTCACTCTCACATGGAGAAGCCATCGCTGGTGGAGTCATGGGTTTGCAGGTGCGCTATAATCAACACATTCCAGACGCAGAAGCTCCTTTGGTCAGAGCGCTGCTAGAGGAAGCAGACCTACATCATCGCTGCCAGAGGAAGGAATACTCACTTCCATCGCTGACAGAGCGCTGACAGAGGAGGCAAAAAGCTCCTCATTTCCATCGCTGACAGAGGGTTGAAAGAATGGGCATTGTTTCTGCCATCCATCGCATTTTGGACTAAAATGATTTGTCAATTATGAAGCCTAACAAAGCCAAAAATGACAATTGAATTTGTGTTAAAATTCAACAAAATTATGTATATCTAGGTTTGATTCTAGACAAAAATCTAAAGTGATTGAAGACTATGGATATCAAAATTGTTTTGGTATGCTTTCTATCTTTGAGAACACCTGTTTTTTTAGGAGGCTCGCTCCTTCTGTCGCACTTCAAAGAAGGAGGCTTGCTCCTTCTGCTTCATCGCACTCCAAAGAAGGTTGCTTTTCTTGGAAGAGCCATCGCAATCTGGGCTATAAGCCCATTCTCCTCGGGAAGCTCCATGGCTCCCAAGAAAAAAGGGGGTGCCCCTACTCCCCCCCCCTCTATCATCTGAGAGGGAGGGGGATGCTATTTCACCTACAGCAATCCCACCGCTAGCTGTACTAGAAGGCATCACTGATGCACCCTCTATTTTCACCGACAATCCACTTGCTATCACGAAAACGCATCAGCTGTCCATGGTCGATTACACTCCTTCCAAGCCTATTGAGAGTCTTTATGCCTATGATATTGGTTTCATCCGAAACGAAATCCTCGGCATTGAGAAACAACTACACTTTTTTGAAATGGCGAAAGGCAAATTGGCTCTAGATCTCGTGGGTGTCAAAGAACGGGTGGGGCAGCTTGAGCAAGAAAATGCATATCTTAAGCAACGGCTTGCAGAACGTGTACCTTCTTCGGACGAAACTTCCAACAAAATATCTTGCTTGGAAAAACAGGTCGAAGAGACAAAGACATGGGCAGCACTCTTCAAACCGGATGATATGGGCAGCAAACTCTCATCACTTGCAAAACAAGTTGAAGAAACGACATCGATCCTCAAACAAGGTAATCACCCCCATATCTCAGCCTCTATGATGGATAACAATTTGGAGACAGTTTTGGATAAACAAGCTAGAAGAGCTAAAAAGGCTCTCAATATTAGAGTAAGAGGCATTGCCAACGGCGGTAAACCAATAGATGAAGCTACAGATTTACTCGTTTCCAAGTTATCTCATGTTGTTGATGGTTTTGATATGGCATGGCGTAGTAAATTCGATGACAACGTTCTTTTCATCAAATTTCGCTCTCTTCAACACCGCAATGCAGCCCTTCGGCTTAGAACAAAACTCAAAGGCACTTTCATTTATATGGATGATGATTTGACAAATACCCAATGATTAGCAAGGAAAAAGATTATTCACGAAGCAAAAGAAAAAGGGCAAAGGGTCGTTTCTATCGACGGCAAACCAAGATATTTCGACCTCCTCTCACACTAGGAACTTGGGGCTCCTGGGTTTAGGAGCTGCCCGAGATCCTCTACCATTTTGAGACTTGGCTTCTGGAATTGCAATGGTTTTTTATCATCATCATCGGCAGGAGATTTTGCTGACTTTATAAGCAAATGTGACATTTTATTGTTGGCTGAAACCATGAGTCCTTATATCATCCTCTTCCGCATATAAAGGATTACTCTTGGCATTCTGTTTTTCACCCATTTGTGAGGGGAAAAACCTGTCGTGGATCTGGCGAAGTAGCTTGTTTATACAAAGCCACGGCAGTTAAGATGGTTAAGCAAGATCCGTATGCTCGATATATATGGCTACATACTATTGGTTCATTATTGGGATTACCGCAGGACATTTATATGGTTGTATGTTACTTCGCTCCACAGACTTCGGCGTTTGCTGAATTTGGTGGGGACTCATTTTAGGCACTCTCAGATGATATTGCTGTTTTTTCTCAGCAGTGCTACATTTTGTTAGCAGGAGATTTCAACGCCCGTACTAGCTCCAAACAGACAGAATTTCATGCAGATACTGACGTTCTTCGGCTTCATCCTCTGGATATGGGATTTGATCGAGTATCACAGGATGCACACACTTCAGTTACATCTTTTGGAGAGCAGTTGATTACTCTTGCGGAGACACATTCTCTGGCCATCTTGAATGGCCTCACACAGTGGCCTTCCTCATCAGCGTTTACATGTTATCCTCATGGTGGAGGACATAGTGTAGTTGACTACTTTATTGGATCACCTGCTTTGATCCCTCACATCTCTGATTTCTCCATTACACCTCCTACCATTTCTGATCACTCACTCCTACGCCTCTCACTGGGTCACCATCTTCTAAAGTTCCACGCTCCTCTTCTACTAGCAAACGTGTTCCCTTTACTCACTTTGGACTCGCCAACTACACCACAACCCTGTCCCAACCACTTACTCCCTTTCACGGCATCAGTTGAGCAACAAGCCACTTTTCTCTCTAAATCCCTCTTATCTGCAGCGTCCTCATCTTTCCCCACCAAGACGATATCATCTCATAGACGTGTTCACAACCGCTGGTATGATGCAGAATGTCGCTCTCTTCACAAACATGTGGCAAATGCCAGATTACACTCCCCTGCAACACTCAAACAACACCAGAAAAAGTATCGTAAAGCCACCAGAACAAAAAAGATAACATACCTACGATCACTCTGCGAAAGGTTGATCGATTCTTTAGATTCCTCTTCCTCCTCCTTTTTCTGGAAACATTTCACCAGATCCTCTTCGACTTTGGCCCCCATCGCAACCGAATCTTGGGTTGAATATGTCACAAAACTTTATACCCTAGACTCCCCTCCTACCTTACTCTCACCACGACCTGCCCGCTGCACGCTTTTTAGTCCACACATGGTTGAAAATGCCATTAACCATGCCAAACTTCATAAAGCCACTGACTATGATTCTCTAAACATGGATTTCCTAAAACCTGTAGCACATCTTATCTCGTTATTGCTCATGCTTTTAACACTGCTGTGACCTCTGGTTTTCCTACCGCATGGTGTACTAATATTCTTCATCCCATTCTCAAGGCAGGTGATCCCATAAATGTAGAAAACTACCGTACTATTATGATTGGTCACACTTTGGCTAAGATTTATGGTTCCATTTTACAGACGGTTACTAGATCTTTTGCTGAGACTGAGGATTTACATGCTATGGGTCAGGCTGGGTTCAGACCAGGATACTCTACCTCAGATCAGATTTTCATTTTGCGATGCATCATTGAGGAGGCACGACATCAGAGTCAGAGAGTTTATTGTTGCTTTGTGGATTTCCGCAAAGCTTTTGACTCAATTCTGAGACACCTCCTTTTCCAGAGATTATCCTTGCTTGGCTTCATAGACGAGACTGGTGTCATGTGAGGAACACCAGACTTTCTTGTCCTGTTCTGAATGTATGTAGCTATAGCTACTGCTTCAGCCCACAATACTCTTGGAGCTTTCGAGTAGGCCATCATACATCTGACATCTTCCATTAGAGTCCTATTCTTTCTTTCTACAACACCGTTGTGCTACAGTGTGTAAGATGTAGTCCTTCTGTGAATGATACCATGATCATTGCAGAAGTCTGTGAAGCGATTAGAGATGTATTCGCCACCTCATTCTGTTTAGATCTACTTCACTTTGTTGCCAGTGCATATTCTATGAATTTGTCAAATGCTTCTGATCTGCCCCTTATCTCCTACTCTCTTTACACTATATATTGATGACTTCAAGCGGATTATTCGAGAGGAAGGTGGAGAGGGTTGTCCCTTAGGAGATAATATTATCCCCATTCTCCTATACGCTGATGATGTGGTTCTTCTCTCATTCTCTACAGCTGGCTTACAGAGACACCTCTCTGCTTTACATCACTTCTGTCAGCTTTGGGGATTGACGGTTAATACTAAGAAGACCAAGATTATGGTGTTCAACACCAATAGACAGCATATGAGAGATGTGACCTTCTATTATGATGGGCTGCCGATTGAGATTGTGACCTCTTACACTTATTTGGGAGTACTTTTTTCTGGTCCGCTACTCACATTTCGACCGGCAGCCCTCACCAGACTCCGTAAGGGGCACACTTCTCTTGTTCATATGGAGACATTCTCATATTATGTACAGGACCCTGCTACCAGATGCTTACTATTTTCTACCACTGTCTCCTCGGTTGTTTTATACTTTGCTGAGACTTGGTGTCCGGATTTATCACGTGATACTTGGAGGGATCTTACTCGTATCCAGATTCTCATGCTTAGCAGGATGATTAGGGCTAAGCCCTCGGTGCCACATGATATCATATTAGCGGAGTTTGCTTCCCCTCCCCTGGTTATCGGTGCTATGTTTCAGATCACTACCTTTCTTCACAGGATATCAGAGTTAGACACTTCCAGATATATTGTTGCTGCTCTCACTTCATCACGCACCATTGCTGGACAGGGGGCCAAGCATTCTTGGTTTGGCAGTGTCTCAGCCCTTCTTCAAACTTGGGGCTTATCTATACTTGATCTGCCGAGTGGGACTCATGCTTATATCAGACAGCATATTTATCGTAGCTACATACGCACTATATGGTCACAGCCTGACCCTGATAAGGTCAAGATACATTTCTATGGCCTACATCTACTACGGTTGGATACTACGGGTACCCCTGTCCTTCCAGCATATCTTACACAGCCATTATCTTTTGGTCTGCGATACCGTATGGGATAGCTCCGAGCCTCTTCTCATCAAGTGGCTATTGAGACAGGTAGATACACGGACACTCCCAGATTGCAGAGGATATGTCAGCTTTGTTCTCTTCATGAAATGGAGGATGAGTTCCATTTCATCTTTCGTTGTCCAGTATATTACGAGATCAGGGGGCGTTACCATTGTTTATACAAAGATACCCCTCTCACGTTGCGATCATTCCTCGAGTATCCAGACTCCAGATGTGTAAGTCTTCTATTGAGAGAGATGTATACTCTATGAGCTTTACTTCTACCTACCACAGATATGGATCATAGCCAGGCTCATATTACCCAGTTTTTCCAGAAACGAGACAGAGAGGACATTTCCGTTTTGGATTTTGAAGTCCCCACTCGGAGATCGAAGACACAGAGAGTCTCACATATTTCTGCTAGATCCAGGATCACTAGATCTTCACGGGCTTCCCGCCAGTCCACAGCACGCTCCACTACTACTATCACTCATTATTTTCAGCTTACTCGTAGGTAGTCTCCTCCGCAGTGCAGGTGGTTAAGCTCTTGCATTGTACCCTCGCAAGTTGGTGGTCAAGCTTGGATATTTCTTCTTAGAGATAGCGAGATAGATATGCTAGTTTCTTGTCTTCTTCTCTTTTCTACTAGTAGATAAGTCTGTATGCGGACAATGCTCCTCTCTCTCTCTCTCTCTCTCTCTCTCTCTCTCTCTCTCTCTCTCTCTCTCTCTCTCTCTCTCTCTCTCTCTCTCTCTCTCTCTCTCTCTCTCTCTCTCTCTCTCTCTCTCTCTCTCTCTCTCTCTCTCTCTCTCTCTCTCTCTCTCTCTCTCTCTCTCTCTCTCTCTCTCTCTCTCTCTCTCTCTCTCTCTCTCTCTCTCTCTCTCTCTCTCTCTCTCTCTCTCTCTCTCTCTCTCTCTCTCTCTCTCTCTCTCTCTCTCTCTCTCTCTCTCTCTCTCTCTCTCTCTCTCTCTCTCTCTCTCTCTCTCTCTCTCTCTCTCTCTCTCTCTCTCTCTCTCTCTCTCTCTCTCTCTCTCTCTCTCTCTCTCTCTCTCTTCACAATGTTTTCATGATCAGGGCTACAGGTTATCATGGTTTTCTCGGGCCTCCCACCTTCTGCTTACGTCATTTGGCATCTCCATTACAGAGTTCCCCTCAGGGACACATCACTATATCATACGCTTCCTCTATCGCACATATCTAGAGTGGACTTGGCGTAACCAGTTAGGGGTTAAGCCAGCTTTCTACCGGACTCATTTCTTGGAGCTAGATGCATCAGGGACGCCGGTCATGCCACGCTACTTGGACTCGGGACTGTCACATTGTCTCAGATTCACATTGGGGCAGCTCAGGGTGTCCTCTCATCAGCTAGCTATTGAGACTGGGAGGTTCCATGGTACTCCCAGAGAGGAGCGGATTTGCCAGTTATGTTCTCTAGGTGAGGTGGAGTCTAAGGAGCACTTTATCTTTAGGTGCCCTGTATATTATGAGATCAGAGGGCGATATCATTGCCTATTCCGAGGGATGCCTACCAATCTACGCTCTCATAGCTTATGAGGACCCACGGTGTATCGCTCTGATGGTATGCGAGATGTCCATATTACGGAGAGATTTATACGAGACACCCCTGCATTTTACCTCACAGCCATTGATTACTTCATTCTTTACTAGGCGGAGATCACACGATTTAGTGCATGAGGATGAGGATTATGATTATGACGACGACAAGGATGATAGCCGCTCTCATGTTCATAGAGATCAGAGACAGTGTATCTCCCACCATCATGTTACTACCAGGATTACCTGACATCCTACACAGAGGCGTACCACTATTACTATTACACATGCACGTGCTCATGCTCACAGACGACGCAGGCAGGCTCCAGCGCTTTCCCATTCTGTGGCTCACATTACATCTTTTTACAGCATCAGCACAGCAGCCGCAGCACAGCCTTGACATCTTACCATAGATACATATGATTATCATGCGCACACTCTCGCATATATGTCTATTTTAGTTTGCACTAGATGTTTCTCTTTATTACAGTTTGGAGACGTTTTTATACACTCCCATACAACAACAACAACAACCAAAAATTAGATCACAGAAAACATAATGCTCCCACCGAGGCAAGAAAGTGCTCTGATACCAAGTTATAGACTCAATCTATGGATATTGTAAGCATAAATGACTATAATAGATACAATCAAGCAATCTCCCATGAAGAATGACCAAGAGCATTTGATATAATCAATGGCTAAAGCCTTACAAACAATAACAAAATGTTCTCCCATGAAGAGCCCAAGCAATACCAATGAGCTGAATAATTAATGAATCAATGGCTAATGTCTAAAGGATAGCCCTATATATACTATCTAGAGGCCCTTAGTGGAACCTTCTCGAGATTGGGGCAACTTAGGGTACTTAGGTCCCATAAGGCCATGCCCTTAATGATAACTGGCCCAAAATCTAAAGGTATGCTAATTAAGGGCTATTTCTAGTATATAACTGATGTCAATTAGTAACGTCATGGCCTGAGGCCCAAATAGGTGAGTACTAATCTTTTATTCACTATAGAAAAAATGGAAGGAAAATGGAGCTATGATAGGGCTGGAAAATGAGCAAGAAAATAGCTGGAGATAGGTGATGGACAGCAAGGTGAGAAAAAAGTAACAAAGAGGCTGGAAATGGCCGATGTTTGTCACACTCAAAAGTCGTCTTGTCCATCTTTGCTCTTGAATTATTCATTTATACAATGCTAAACACTAGAGCAAAACATGATTCATAAAATAATCTTTTTAATAATAGCGTTGCTTGCTCAATACATTTTGTTCTCTTGTTCTCAATTGAAATGATACCTTTTTAATATCAAGAGACATGATAATCACACACAATAAACTTATAATCATTGCTTTTGCAGTATAGTTTGAACAATGCATCCTTATTTTTGTTGCAAGTACCTGACCTTCCACTCCTCCACTGACAATTCGCCCACTGTCAGAGGTTCCACAAATTGCAGTCACACCCTGATATCATATAAAGAGGTACAACATGAGCCATAAGTTTCCAGTTTCGCTCTCTTGATCCTGCAGTGAGTTCAATTTTTTTCTTGTCTAAATGGTAGAATCTTGCTACATTTTCGTAAACCTGGACGTGCGCATCGATTATAGTATAAAGCAGTTTTCCTGTTTCTGGACCAAATCCTCGTATTCTTCCATCACTCCAACCACTGATAATTGACTTTCCATCTGGCATAAATGCCAAACAAAGACATTTCTTGTTACGAACCTGCATCATCCACATGATGCAGCAATTAGACCATCAAAATGATCTTCCTTAGACTTACTGTAAAAAAAGTTGAACCTCTTGCAACAAGATTGACCTTCAACTACTTGCAAGTTTTAACAGTCTTAGAGTTTAGGGTTTTAAACCATGTATGCAGCCTATCTGACAATCATATGAGGAAATTTTAGAGATGGAAATATCCCAAAAATGAGCAATAAAGATGAGGCCAGTTCTTGGCAATATTTTATCAGGCTATTATCAATGTTTGTACACAGACAAGCCTTTTTCCAGAATAGAATATTTGATAACTTCAGACGTTATGTGGTTGAAATCACTTTGTGCTAGAGTATAGCATCACACATCTGAGCAAAGACCTGTATTTGGAGTAATTCATGACACTTATGTAAGTGCCAAATGCGAATATCATCCCGTGAACATGTGGCAAAAACCTCGCTATATCCTGATGCAAAGGCAATATCATATATTTTGTCACAGTGGCAGGCATGCAGAAGCTTTGGTACCATCACATTTTTTTTTCCAGTGTATCTGTGAATGAAGGATTACAGCAAGCATCAAATCCTGTCATCATGCAGTTATCGGCTGGACTGCTTGTTTGAAAAACTTATAAAATAGCTTAGCAACTTTGTATGTATCTTAAAATCCAATCTTTGTATAGATCTCATCAACCCATACTGCAAAATCTGCTGTTTGCATAGATCCCAGCAACCGATTTTGCAAAATCTAATTGTAAGTTGTGTAAATGGCAGCAAGAATTTCCAACCACTGACTTTCATCAGCCAAAAAGCAATCATATTTTGAAAAAGTAAAAGAAAAAGCTAAAACGGTGCTCTATTTACAGCCTGGTAAGCACAAATCCTTGCATAAACCTTAGGGACAGCTGTGTTATAAAGCAAGATTGCTTCAAATGTTTTATGCTCCAAAGGCTTGCTTGTCTCTCAAGTGAATATGTGCTATAATAGACTACTGAAAAGACTTTCAGGGTAGCACAATAAAAAATAACACAAGAAAGAAAATAAAAACAATATCTTAGAAGTTAGAACATGGTACCACAGACCACTTCAACCTTTACCATCTGACTTTGGGTCTTTTTTGGAAAAAAAATTGAGATTTTTTTAATAATCTTGGATCAGGACAATTTGACCTTTGTTTTGAATGGATTGGAATCAAGATTCAGATCTACCTGGGAATATAACTAGAGGGGATGAGTTGCTGTTTTCTGTAACAGAGATTGCCTTATTTTAAGCAATGCCTTTGAATATGCTTTGGTCCTTCTCTGATTACTGTCCCTTGGAGATCTAGGTACTACAACAAGAGAATGAATTATGAATAGAGTACTCACATGACTGAGTACAAATTACAGGTGTTTGTTCCAGTATAAAACTCAAAAGATTCTCCTTCACCAGCTTCACCAATTGCCATGGAAGTGATACCACCCGCAACTTTAGCAATGGAAATAACTTTAAAACTTCTAGCTTTGAGGAGCATGATAGTTCCTTCACCACCTCCAACCAGCAGATCACCTGATCTAGTATTCGAACAGCACATGACACCATTTTCTATTCTGGCTTTAGGACCATGATGCCTAAACAGTTTCTGCACGAGGCTGACCTGCATACAAAAATGTCATACAAGAAACATGATAATTACAACATACAAACTTTATATAACCAACAATCCTTCATACAACTAATGACTGTTGAATTCCAAAGTATTTTATTTTATTTATTGTTATCTCTGTCTCTCTTCAAACTCCTCCACCACCTAACACGTTACCTGATCAATCCTTCTACCACTCAATCTCAATCGCCCACTGTTTCTTCGACCATTTCTCCTCCTTCCTCTACTGTTCGTACCCCTACTGCTCCTTGTCCCATTATCCTAAAACGGTATACACCACAGGAAATGGCTGAGATTCGTGCTAAAAATCTATGTTTTAACTGCCGTAGCCCCTACCATTTGAACTGTAACTGTCCACATCCTCGCCCACCAGCTACTTTACAAGTCCATGATGTTTTAGACCCTGATGATTCATCCCTCTACCTAGTTGAGGAGTCTCCTCTAGATGATCCTCCTTCTGCTCCTCATGATGCTTCTGCTGAGAGTTAGCCTAAGTTCATCTTGTTCAGACTGTATGTTTCCCCAGTGACTCGGCAGCTTCCGAGATCAAAGTGTATCATGAAGATCATGAACACTGTTGCCAGCTGACCTCTGCAATGCTAGCGAGACCCTTCAGCTTTGGGCCGCATGACCTAGTACGTATGCATGGGAAAGTTGGTAACCAGTCAGTAAGAGTCATGGTTGATGATGGGGCAACCCATAATTTCATCAACCACACCCTGGTTAAAAAGCTTAAACTACCAGAAGTACCTAGTCAGCATAGGTACATAGTTTCATTAGCTAAGGGTGAAGATAAAAAAATATGGGAAACTATGGTAAGTAAGTTAAATCTTGGTATTCAGGGGTACCAAGATCAAATAAACTTTCAGATAATGCACCTGGATCGAACAGACATTGTTCTCGGGAGAGATTGGCTCTACAGTTTAGGACCTTCCCTCCATAGAAACTATCAGGAGAACACCCTCAGCTTTCAGTATAAAGGCCGAGAGATCCAGTTGCATGGGGAGCATGATGTTCCCAACAGCCCTATGGTCTGCAGTTCAGAGCTCTGTCAGCTAATCGGAGACGAAGACCATCAGGTATTCTTATGTGACTTTCAGTTTATTCCTGAAGTTTCTATTTCCAGTTCTATTCAGCAGAAAATCAGTAAATTAGAAACTTTATTGTCTAAATTTAAAGATGTTTTTCCTGAAGATTTGCCACATGGTTTACCACCTAGCAGAGAGGTAGATCATGTAATAAACCTAGTACCAGGTACAGCACCTGTTTCTAAACCTCCGTATCGGGTCAGCCGAACAGAGGATGAAGAAATAACTAGGCAGTTAACAGACTATCTTGGGAAAGGCCAAATTCAGACCAGTAGTTCACCATGGGCCTCACCAGTCCTATTGGTGAAAAAGAAAGAGGGGTCTATGCGTCTTTGCGTAGATTACAGAGCCCTCAATAAAGTCACAATTAAGAATAAATACCCTATGCCTCGGGCAGACGAGTTGTTTGATCAACTCGACGGGGCTAAGTTTTTCAGTAAAATAGACCTTAGATCGGGATATCATCAAGTCCGTATAAAATCGGAAGATGTCTCGAAAACAGCTTTTAGGACTCGTCACGGTCATTATGAGTTTAAGGTGATGCCATTTGGGCTCACAAATGCTCCAGCTACCTTTATGACCTTGATGAACAGTGTCCTCAGACCATACTTGGGTAAGTTTGTGGTCGTATTTTTAGATGACATCCTCGTCTACAGCAAAACGAGGAAGGAGCATCTAAAACACCTCAGAAAGGTGTTTCGACTGCTCAGAAAGCATAAGCTTTATGCTAAACATCCAAGTGTGAATTCTTCGTTGAAGAAGTAGCATATTTGGGTCACATTATCTCTTCAGATGGGATTAAGATGGACCCAAATAAGGTTAAAGCCATACTCAGTTGGCTGAGACCTCAGAATATTTTGGAACTTCAAATCTTTCTTGGTCTGCGGGATATTACAGACGATTTGTCAAGGAATATGCTCAGACAGCAGTCCCTATGACAAATCTCCTTAAGGGGAAGGGAAAGGAGTTCATTTGGGAGTCCGCACAACAGGAGAGTTTTGATGCTCTCAAAACAGCCTTAGCTACAGCACCAGTTTTAAAGGTCATCGACCCCAATCAGCCATTTGTGGTCGAAAACAGATGCTAGCGACTTTGCAGTAGGCGCTGTGCTAACTCAGGGTGGACGACCAGTTGCGTTCGAGAGTAAAAAACTCGAGCCAGCTCAGACTAGGTACAGTGCCTATGAAAAGGAACTCTTTTCTATAGTCCATGCCCTTAAGACTTGGAGGCATTATTTGTATGGTGCCAACTTTGAGGTCCTGACAGACCATGAGAGTCTCAGATACCTTTGCAATCAACCTGAGCTTAGAGG